>VXBI01009103.1:424127-452402 GCA_013397375.1 Toxostoma redivivum
AGAAAGAGGTAGATGTAATGATGTGTCCAAAATGACTCAGAAGCCCAGTAGAGAGCTGGAAATAGGTCTTGCCAGAGGTTAGCACCTCTCCTTTTTTACGCTCTTTGGAAAATTCTAGAAACATGCACAGCAGAAATTCTTTCATTTGGTTTTTGATACAAACCAAAGCCCCCAATATTCAAGGAGTATTGAATTTTTTTAAGGCCTCTAAGGATGGTGGAAAGGCTATTATTATTATTATTATTATTATTATTATTATTATTATTATTATTATTATTATTATTGTTATTATTATTATTATTATTATTATTATTATTATTATTATTATTATTATTGTTATTATTATTATTATTTAGATGATCACCAGGATAATCTTCTACAGTCCTATAAAACACACAAGCTCTATAATTAACTTTTGTCTCCTGAAGTGGCATCATCTTTAAGCACAGAAGATTATCTCCAACATACCTCTCTTCTGCTTGGTCATGATCTTCCTAACTACTAGTGGCTTTAATTCATCTTCAGTAATCTCCTTATCTTTTCCCTTTTTCTTCCTGTCTCAGAGCACATTTTAAGCTATTCAGGATATCTCCATATTTTTAAGGGTTTGTTTTTTTTTTTTTTTTATCTCTGCATTTGTCCACTTTCAAGTAGAATTTTAGATCTACCTATAAACACAAGGTACATTGATGAGCAATGAAAAAGTGGGTGAGACAAGAAGGAAAAGTGTAGTAGGAACAGCAAGAGGAAGAAAGATGGAGACAATGAGAAATCAGCTGTCTCTGCTTCCTACTCTTCTTTCCCAGAAGATCCTTCTACCGGCTCTAAATTAATATCAAAGCCAGAGGGAGCACAAAAAGGTTGGTGGGGGAGAAGAACGACAACCTTAGGAAAAGAAAAATCATGATGCAGAAAAGCGTCTGTCCCCTGTCTAATTCCTGCAGTGGCCTGTAGCTGATGGTGCTGAGAAAAATACAGCAGCAAGCTCTGACATTTCATTTCTGTGGAGAATTGAAAAAGGGCTTGCTATAATTCATCGCTTCTTGTAACTCAAACCCTTTTTGACAGGGGTACCTGCGCTGTCTTTTAACAGTGGCACTACAGTGGCTGTAATTGGACATGAAAAATGATGTTGTGTTTCTGCTTGCTGGGAGAATTGGGGTGGGGGTAGATGGGGCAATGGCAATTTGGTGTGAGATGGTGACATCTGGCATAATTTGGATGGGTTGGGTTTTGGCAAAAAAAACAAAGGAAGGACAACCCAAAATGAAGGGTATGAAGCGTAGCAAAATCACCTTGCCTAAGGTTTGCAAATGTGACAGTAAAGGTGGTATTCAGCAGAGATGAACATGCCAAGAATCCAGGAAAATGAGAAATGTGATGCACATGAAATTCCAACTCTACCATCAACACAAATATTTATAGCATTTGTGGGAAAAGGACACACACCCCCTCTTGCTGAAATAGACCTCTTCACAGCTGCAGTGGTGCTTCTTCTCAGCACAGATGGGCAACCTGAGCCACAGGCTTTTCCTGACTTCACACTGGCAGCACAGTCCTGAACAAAACTCTGGTGTGCTGCTCTCTTGCCACCTCTTTGAAAACTGTGTCCATATATGTAACCAGAGATCCAAATTAAATTATTTGGCTCTTGCCTAAGTCTCCATGCCTCAGTGGTCTTCAGTACATCTTTGCTACAAAATTGTTGTTGAGTGAAGCACTTCTAAGTAAATTTTTGGCCAAATGGGACACTGAATCATGAATGAGGATAAACATTGTCCTGATTTATAATGGTTTTATAACTATAGAGCATTCTGGTATCATAAAGTCAGACATCTCCATATTATGGAGTGAATAAAAAATTTTAGTCAGGTCTTAAAGGATGGTAGAGAATTTAAAGAGGAGATAAATGCTTTGGGGACCAACAAGTGGTAAAACAGTTTACTCCTTTCTCAGTGGCACCACAACAGGGATAACATAGAACGAGGAAGCATGATCATTTTTCAAAGGAGAGCGCAAAGAGCATCCATGAGCAGAGGGAAGGAGGACCACTGAAAGGACAGGAGTGTAGCACATTCTAGAGGAAAGCCTAACAGAGTACACTCACTCCATCTACCAGTTCAGATGTTGGGTCAGCCTGCCCTAGGTCATTTCCCATGTAGCCAAATCCCTTTTGAAGCCTTCTAGTGACAGGGTTCAATAATAGTTTACAGCCACGTCTGTAATTCCATAGATCTCAGGTGGATTTCCTGATGATATTAATCAGATTTGCTGTCTGGCAAATATTCTTTCTCCTCTCACTCTCAGGGTCCACCAAGACAGGACAGATAATAAAGATGTCCATATTGGTATTTCCCCAAACACTCTTCAGAGGGCTGCATTTTGGAGTATAAACTTTGGTTTCATTCCCCTTAACTTATGGCCATTTCCAGATAAAGAATAAGCAGGGAACTTGAATATCTGGATTCCCTTCTCCTCAGGCAGGTGTTTCCCCAGACTGAGGAAGCTACATTGTGCTGCCATTTTATTTCCCCATTTAGCCCTTTTCTGGTTCCCATGATAGGTCCTTGCTCCAGACTGTCAGTGTAAAAAAAAAAAAAAATTCCATAGATGGAGAAAGGAAACTTAATTATTTTCCTCTCAGTGTTTCTCCCTATAATTGGTGTCTTTCATGTCAAGATGATCTCAATTTGTATTATGGGCTCTGTTCAGGCAGCACTTTCTCTTTGGTCTATAAAGAAATTGTCAAGTGTATAAATCATAGTGTACATTAAATTACACTAGCCTTTTACTTATTAATTTCCTCCGTTTTTCCTTCCTCTGTTGGATGCTCATTCCCTCACTCTTTTTTTTATCTTTCTTCAGGATTGACTTCTTTTTCTCACTCCTCAATCTCAGAAAAAAAACAAAAAAACAAAAAAAAAAACCCAACCAAACCAAAACAAAACAAAAACAACCAAAGTCCAAACAAATGTTTGACTCCTTTCATTTTTGCCAAAAGGTCTTGTAATGTCCTCTGCCTTGTGCAAACTGACTTTATTCAACTCAAGAAGAATGATGAAGTCTATCTAGTTTTTCTCAAGGCTGGATCCAAAAGTTACTTGAGCTCATTGCAAATTTTCAAGGACTTTAGCATGCTTCAGATCAGTACCTATGTAGGTACTACATTTATGAGATGTTCTTCATCTCAAGGCTGTGTCCTTTTGGACTCCAGACTTTGCCTCTCAAGTCTGTAGCTGCATACTTCCCATAAATTCCTGGCCACTGTGACTATTTCCCCTACTGACTGCTTGGGATGCAGGTTCTGGCTGTCTTGGAATGAGCACCAGGGACCTCTGACTCCCCTCCTCTGCCCATTGGAGTTGGATTAGCCAAAGGGTCCACACCAGGAACCCAGAATTTGTAATAGTGGTTCAAGTGCTAAAAGTGATCAGGTCTCAAGTTGGTAGTGGATGGTCAGCACCAACCTGGTGCAAACACAGCAGCCAGAGGTTGAGCAGCTGAAGGAGGCAACTGAGTAATTTGGCTTCATTGTCCTGCATGTGAGAAACAAGATGAGATTCATCTCAGCTTAGTCTAAATGCAAAGACATGATCAGCAGAGAGGAACAAGCACTGCAAAAGACTATACATTGTTTGTGTCTCAAACACCAAGCTTAAGAGTGGTTTAAAGTAACACTTTTATACATTTGGAGTTCTGTGACATAGAGTACTCTCCTCACTTGCATGATGTCAGATCTTTGAACGTGTGTAACAACCAGCTGCTCACATGTGAGTGTGAAGGAGCCCTGTGGCAGGATATCTGGTTTATATATCACCTCTGCCCTGCTAATATCTTGTGGTACCTATGTGAGCAACAGGTCTTTGCAGTGACAGAAGCAAGGGCTGACACAAGGCTTAACTATTAACAGATTCTTTGTTGATTTTAGCACTTCAGCTGTCTGGATTTTGTTGGATGATACAGGCATGGAGAAGAGCAGAAACTGTTCAGTAGCACCTGTAGCCGTTGATCCTTCTCTTCCAGAGTGTGAGTCTAACTGTAGTCAGTTTATGGATCAGTACATTTTCCTCTGGAGACAACCCTACAGCAGGATCTGCTAGGCTCTTCATCATCTTAACCTACTGGTCAGCCAGTTTGGTAACTTGTTATTACTAAAAATGCATGCAGAACGATTAGAATAAATCTAAGTTATTATGAAGCACTTTCAAAAAGAATAGGGGGAAGAAAAGGGAAAAAAGGAAATCGTCTTATGGTCTTGCTGTGATTAGCCACAAATAAGGGATGGATATTATTCCCTGAAGGCTTCCTGTGACATTCATCAGCCAATTTGTGGTCTGACTTTACTGTGAAGACAGATGTTAGGAGATTCTTATTGCCTTCTGACCTCATGCTCCTTGTGATGCTTGTTTGAACTTGCACTTTCTTTGTTGGTTGACAAATCAAAAAGATATTTTTATTCTGCTCAGATGTGGTCATACATAGAAAGATATTTTGAATAGTCCATCTACATGGTATTGATTTAAGTGACAAGGAGTATGAGGCAGGGAAGGGCTTTCAGATTAAACTCCTAGCTGGTTCTGAGCCAGTCTGCATCTCTGGCTATTGACAGGAGAGGTATGCCTTCATCCCAGTTCTTCAGACACCCACTTCATCTTAGGCACTGCCAGTGAAGAACACTGTGAGCATCTATTGCCCTCTCTCCTGGGAGTGAGCAGCTCTGGGGATAGTGATGGTCCCCAATGATTTTGTTGAGTGAGAGAGGGATAATTTGAATAACAGAAAACCTATTCACAGCACAGTGGCAAGGTTTTTAAACTTACTTATATTGTGATATGTGAAAGGAAAAAAATATCTGAAAAAGCTTTTGAAGGAACATCTGGTCTTCTACTCCCAGAAAATTCTCAGTATCCAACACTCCTGCATCACATGGACAAATTAGATCCAAATCCTTCTCCCCAGGTTTGAAATGGAGGCTTCTATGCTACACATGACTATCCTACTGAGCTAACAGTAGAAGTGGAATTAGGTTTTCAATTTCCTTTTCATCATGCCAATCTCAAGAAATTTTTGCAATTTAAGTTTCCCTGATCCTGATGTTCTGACATAGCATTTTTGCTCTCATGCACCAGTGTTTCCAGAGGAAACTATTAGAAATTTTAAAAGTTACATTTACAATTTCATGACCTGTGTGAAATGAGTTAGATCCCTCTCCCAATGTGATTCAACAAAGCCACTGTCAGGTAAGAGGAGCGACACTGATTTATTTGCCTCAGACCAAGCCGCAGCCTGCACTCCATGGTTAGTTCTTTGTTTACTAATTGCTTTTTCCCCCCTTGTGGAGTAAATTCTGGTGCTAATTATGATGCACAGCAAAGAAGCAAAGCCAGCCTCTGTGTATGAATGTCTGAGTCCTCCATTAATTACGTGTCTGTCTTTGTTCTTCCTTACAGATGAACAGACCGATCCAGGTGAAGCCAGCGGACAGCGAAAGCCGAGGAGGTAGTTGACTGCATTGCTTTCAGCCACAGTGCTAAATATAATTGTTGTCTCTGGCTTCTCTCAGGCAATGTGCTGATCAATTAGTAACGTAATCACTGCCAAAGAAATTCCCTCCACAGCAAAGATTCTCTTTATTAAATCTCCTTTACTTCGTCTCACTTTCCTCATATTCAATTATTATTTGATTTTAAAAGGCAGGCAGGTGCCAGCGATTGCCTGAGAAACAAATAACTGCCTCGTTAAGAAGGGAAGCATCAGGCACTGACTTAACAAAGTTTAACAGCAGTGGACAGCAATGGGGGTTTTTTCAGACCTATGTCAGGCTGAGCTGTAGAGGTGTTTAATTTGGTTAGGATAAAGCAGATATTTTATGGCTTCTCTAGCCATGTTGTTTCTGCTTGCACTGAAGCAACTCTACTTCAGGAAAAAGCAAATTCTGAGCTGGCAGAGTTTTCTGCACCTGTATCAGCTTATCTGGATAAACCTGTCGTGGAAACTGAAGACTTCTCTCAGACCCAGGGAGTTATTCAGGATTTGCACAGATGTAGCTGAAATCAGGAGCTGGTATTTTGCTTTTCCATTCTACACAGTGGATTTGGAAGGCTTTGTTAAGTGATTGTTCAATAGATCACCAGTGATGAGGTGTTTCCTGTAAAAGGTTTTTTACCTGAACTGATGTGGTGATACTTCACCACACTCTTCTAATAGGAGCCTGCTTGTCAGATCAAACACACAGATCACTGAGAGAGTGTGAGATGGTCTGTTATGCTGGATAAATTACCATCCTGCTATTTTTTTCTTGTATCTATACATTTTTATATATACACACGCATATATATAATGACATGTTCTCTTCCTCTCTATCCCTATCTCTTTGTGGAAAGAATAGAGAGCCTTTTCCTCATCTTTTCAGTAAAAACCTCTAGTGCTTATGTATCAGATAAATGTGGGAGTAGATTTTGTCATTTAGTAATGATGTGGCTCTTAGATGTCTGAAAACTGTTCAATTTCCACCATAAATATAAACTCTTCCTCATTTGTGGGATGACTATCTTTGTGCTGGTATTAGTGGAAATCTCCGGCAACAACTACTTAAAAGGAGAAAAATGCCTCACAGACAAAAGTCACCATGTTCTCTCTCTTCTCATTTGAAAGCTGCATTGGATTTCAGGGACTTTGGCTGCGTCAGTGTGAGGCTGAAACTCTCCAGTGACTCAAGTCATTGGAAGATTTTGTACATAGCTTCTAGTTAAAGGGCTGGTATTAACAGGCTGGTGAAACCACAGGTCGAGAGAGGCTCTGCAAGGAAAGGTTGTGGTGCCATGTAATTGCAGAATGGGAGAACTGAGCACTGGAAAAACACCAGAAATCTCAGGGATAAATATTACACTTTCAGAACCCCTCCAAAGAAAATTTGGGGGAATTTGGTTACTGGATAGAAAGTATCTGATGGGATCTGGCAAATTCTGCATTCAAAGGCCAGGGCACATTTCTGACATGCAACAAAGACATGTCACATCCTACAGCATTGTCCAGTGGTTTTTAATAGAACCAGGTCAATTTCCTCCCCTTTCCCTCCCTGTCTGATGATCTGGCTCTGTGTCTGAGTAGAATTGGGTAAGCCATGGGCAGTTGTCAATGCCAATCTCCTAGGGGAAAACAGAAAGACTCAGCTGCCTGGGCAAATGAAGGGACATTATGCACATTCCAGTGGAGTTCGTGCCGACAGCGAGAGTGAAGGGAGGGCCTTTTGTCCATTTAATTAGACATACCAAAAAATAATAATTAGGCTGGCCAATTTGCTTAGTGCGCCTACAGGGTATGTAGCTCCCAGTCTCCTTTTTTTTTTTTTTTTTAATGCAAATCAGTAATAGAGAACACATGCCTGGCTTTCTGGGAAGGGTTTTCAAACTCCTCTGCTAAGAGCAGCTGCTTTCAGGAGCAGTGGTTTTGAACTGCAAAGGGCTCCAGTGGCAGCTTGATTCCACATTATCACACCCGTGGTTCCCTCCCCATTGTATTTTAGCTAATTATCTCCCCAGCTCTCACAAACCTCATCTTCTCCCATCCAGTCAGCTCCCATATTTCTTCTGTCAGTGGTGATCATAATGCAGGGGCCAAGCGGGTGCTCTCATCATTGGTGTGAAAGACACGTTGTCCCAATTCCCCACTGACAAGCTGCTTCTGGGCTGGTGATGCTTCAGGACAGCATGACTCAAGGGCAGCTGTGGGAGAAAAGAACAATTGGCACCCAAGGGAGGCATTGTATGAAAACTTAGGTTCTTCAGGAGCCCACCAGTTAAAGCAGGCACAGCAAACAGAATGCTAAAAAGGAGGCTGTGTATCTTAGGAACACATCAAAAGGCTTCATTAGGGTTGAAAGATAAAGGTCAGCCTAAACAACAAAGTTTTAGCTTATTATACCCTGTCCGTGTATCAGGATGGGACGTGGGGGAGGAAGGGGGCTTGGATGATGAAGCAGCTCTTCCACACAGCACAAGTCTTTGGTCTTCCCAAAGTCCACACTCTGGATTACGGGGAATACTCATCCTGGATTTAGGGGAATTCTGGAGCCAGGCCACAGTGTTAATGAAAAAATGCAGTGTTCTCTGAAACTGCAGTCTGCAAGGAGGTTTTTACTGAAAAAGGTGAGCAACATTCTTGAGGAAATGATATTGTGTTTTCTTTGGGGACAAATACATGCATTTTGTTAAAACATGAATCTTTGAATTTTTCAGCAAGTTCTTTCACAAGTAAAAGGTGATGAGAGTCACAAATTTATTCCCTCCTTCAACCAAATTCAGCTCAGCTTTTCCTGCTCTTCTGGAGTGTGGATTTTTTTCCTCTTTAACCATCCCTGTGTCCTAATCCTCAGTTGAACTGAAAGAGAGTGTTAGCATTTAGTGTGTGTGAGCTAGAATTTAGACCATTTAGACTTTTGGAAAAGCATTCAATATATTGTTTGGCAAAAATTACGATCAACCCACCAAAATGGATAAGCTGAGTGCCCCTTAATAGTTTTTTCTGGGTTTATTATTTTGTTTGTTAATCTCCATATTGTACTATGAGCAAGACAAAGCGTGAAAACCTTTTAAGCAAAAACTTGCATTATTTACATTTGCCTAATCCCATGGGAAATAGAAATGAATGTGTCCTCAATATATTTCTCTAGGGAAATAGTCTAAATTACTGAGAAAAATTTGCATTTTACATTCCTGCCTGCTTGTGCATATATGTGCATAGTCATGATACAAAATGTTCTATTGGGGTACTCCTTCCACAAAATGCTTCATGAAACTTAAAATACCTGATCAGAAGGTCAGAGTCTTTTGAGATTTTATCGAGACTTTAACACTAGGGGAAGTGATAGAATATGATAGAAAATGAACAAGTTCATATTTTGTTCTGAAAATCAGATGGTGAGTCTAGCTCTATTAAGGATAGCTTATAAACTCTCATTGACCTTTGTTTTGGCCAAATTTTATCTTGACTATATGGAAACTACGTTGCCAGAGATTAGTTAGTCCAATACAGTTTTAGGGATGGAAGTTAGAACTCCACATTGAAATTTTGAACATAAAAAATCCCAACTAAACTGTTAGAATTTGCTATTATTTTCGTCTTGGTGGAGGTTGTTTTCCTCGGTTCCTTGTCTGATATTAACCTCTAAAAATAGCCTGCAGATATCCATCATTAAAGTTTCTCAAACTTGGGAGAATGATCTCAAGTCTGTTTTGTGGTTTGGGGCAAAAGTTTGGAGCTATTTCTTATTTCATCCACAATATCTCCATCTCTCACTAGGCAGCTCTCACTGCAGCTGGCAGGGTTAACCTATGATAAACGCAGCCCCGAGGTCCCACTACGTTGTACAGGCAGTAACATTTTTTAAAAGGAAAGGACTCTCCTGCTGCTCCACTTGCAGTCCGTTAGTGATGCTTAGATGCTCCACTGCTCCCACATTCCTCTCAAAGGACAGAGGAAGGTCCATGAAGGAAAGCACGGTGTGCTGCCCTGGCTCAGTGTAAATGTCACTACCAAAATGTGTTTCACGGTGGTTTTGGGATCATCCAGCATTTTATGGAAGAGAAACAGAAGGCTCCTGGGCTAAAGAAAGGAAAAGTAGAAAGTGGTTTAGAGTTGAAAGGGTGTAGTGTCCTGCAGAGAGGGTGTTGAGAGGTTTGCAAGAGAGGCTGTGGTACATTGCATTGCAGTGTTTCCTGCATGCAAGAAATCTGCTAAATTTTCTGTCTGTGCTTTCCAAGCAGATTATCTCTTGTTCATGTCTGAGGGAAGCATGTGCTGTGTCATTTTTTTGCTATTTGGCAGCTGGAGGGCTTGGACTTGGTGTTTCAACTAACTTGAAGCATTTCTCTACCTGTTACTTGATGTGCAGGGTCTGAAACTATCTCTTTTGCCATGGTCTATTCCAGATTCAGAGCAAAATGTTCAAGAACTGAATTAGAGTTAATAGCAAAATAGTGTACATTGCTCATGCACAATGTTTTGCTTCTTTTTATACTCTTCCATCAGCTTAGTAATGATGATGAGGTCAGAATGGCCTCTCCACATTTTCTGAGCCAAATTTTCATTTGGGACAAAAGCCTGGGTCTAATTCTTACTTCATGGAGGTAGTTTCTAACTTGCTAGCTCTCTGCTGCAGGTGGCAGGGTAATCTGTCCTAGGTCCCAGTAACTATTTGTTAGTTAGTTGTCTTCCATTTGACCTCAGAATTATACAGCTTGTGCAGATGGCTGTAACCTCTCAGGATGCTCCCATCCAGGGACTAGCCAGATCTAGGCCTGTTTAGGTGCTGCAGTCAAGCAAGACTGGCTGCCTTCAGCTTAGTTTGGCTTCACACTGGTATAACAGTCC
Source organism: Toxostoma redivivum (assembly GCA_013397375.1). Taxonomy (NCBI): domain Eukaryota; kingdom Metazoa; phylum Chordata; class Aves; order Passeriformes; family Mimidae; genus Toxostoma; species Toxostoma redivivum. The sequence goes on from VXBI01009103.1 coordinate 434,499, forward strand.
CACATGGAATGATTTCCTTCCTCTTAGGAAGCCCTTTGTAAAGAGTAAGTCGGTTGCTCAGATCTTTAGACTGGAAAAGTCTAAAGAAGACATTTAAGGAAAAGAAAGGAGAGGGCAGTCTTAACAGAGTTCAGCATCTTCTCTTCTACCCTGCAGAAGGTTGGGCTGTGCCTGTGTGCAAGAAGTCCTGGGGCTATGCCCCTGTCAGAGTTGTACCTTTGTTGCTCTTATCTCTTCCTTAGTTCTGATCCACGTGTTGCCTGTAACAATGAGCCCTTTGGAAGAGACTTTACTAGCTGTTTCCAATCTTTTACCTTAAAAACACTTCTCACCCAAGAGGCTGAAGAGAAGGTGGAGGGAATATCCTCTTCCAAGGTGGTAATCCATACGATTTACCTTTATGTGGCCTGCCACAGCTTTTTCCTTGATTGCTCATCTTTTTTTCCCTCTTATAGTCTACACACTCATTCAGCAGAGGTGGCAGTGGCAAAATATTTGGGGAAGAAGATAACTTTCATCTCTGAGTTGGGGGAAGATCTCAATGAACACATCTCCATTAACTCTTTCAACATCACAATGAGTTCAGTATGGCTCACATTGATCTTTTATAGCTCAGGTAGAGAACAGCACAGACAGGGACTTGCAAAGGTCACACCCCACATGAATCCCAGCCTTTGCTGAAAATGCTGTACTGGAAATGCTGACTACTAGCTGTAGAGCAACATTTTCAAACTGTATGTAGTCTGGATCCAAGATGTCTGAAAAAGTCATTTTCTACACCCAGGGTCTCATATTCCTCTTTATTTCCCTCAGTGTTTACAACATTTTAAAGAGCATCTCTCTCCCTTCTTGTCAACTTTTGTAGTTTGAAAGGAGATTTCCACCTCCATATGAAATCCTCCTCCTAAGTCTCATACATCTCCTCTTCCAGAGATTTGTCCCAAATCTGGTCAGCTGCTTTTGACTTTCCTTTCAGGAGGCATTTGAAAAAAATACTCCCACATACAAATCTAAATATTAATTTCTCTGTATATCTTATATATCAAATATTACCCAGTAGTGCTGAATTGCAGTATATCTGTGTGGATGGTAACAAGAAGGAATGACTGGCTAAAAAAAACCCTAATATTCTATGAAAAAGTCTATCACAAGAATATGAGCTCATGAATGAAAGGAAAAAGAAATAAAATGTAAAATCAAGAACCTAGGCAAGAATCTTGATATTAAATTGGGAGGCAGTTTTCTTGCCTCAGAGGCTGGGGAATTGTCAGGACCAGCAGAAAACCTTGATATCATTGCCCTCAGAGACCCCTGAAGAATGGCTCTAGGAGATGCTGCAGTGGTGGGAGAGATATCAGTGCCTTGAAGCCTGTCTGTCTTGTCATGGGCTGGGGAAAGAGCTGGGCCCAGGACCACAAGAGCCATTCAAGGTATCCCACAAACCTGATCATCAGTCTGAGAACATGTCCACTGGGTTTTATTTCTGGTCTGAACATCTCTTATGATCTGCAGTGTTTTTCCTTCAGCTCTAAGATAAACCTGATCTAGAAGGAGCATGTTAGTACCCATGGAAATCTTGTCTTTCTTGCTGTAGCTGGTTTTGGGACTGATTACAGTCAATGGGAAATCAAAATCTCTTGGTTTATTGTGGAATTTCAGCACAATGTGACCCTACTGACAACTGGCACTCTGTTGTCCTCAGAAAGCTGTATTTTCAAGCAGAGAGAATGTACCAGCATGCAAATGGATCAGTTAATTCAAAGTGGCCCTGGATGACCCCATTCATGCTCTCCACTCTCTGTTAAAACTTAATTCTGGGTGAGAAAAAGGGCTTCAGCAGATTCTCATGTGTAGTGTTTTATATTTGATGACTCTGCTGAAGGCTGATGTGCTCCATTCCACAGTCAAATGTTGAAAGAATATAAGGGACATCAAACTTTTGTTCACGTCTGCCCTTCCCATGGTGATTGAAATCGATAGAAGTGTGCCCATCAATAGGAACTGGAAAAGATCCACAGGACATTGTGTTCTAGCACATGTCCTAAGGACAACCTTTTAAAATCGAGTATTAGGGGAATAAAAGGGAAAAAACCCAAAAACCAAAAACCACATTGCACATTTTTCATAAAGTGTCTCTAACCTAACAATTTACTGACAAGAAGGAGGAGAGAGAAACTGGGGAGCTCATCTCCTCGAGATTTTGATATTGGTTCTGTTTCTTGCTACGACAGAACTTTTGATCAATTATGTAACTCCGATTTCCTTCTCCTTCACACCCTTCCTTTATTTCCTGCTTAGGCTGTGATATGCTTTTATTTGCTCATTTCTTGTAGATAGTGCCTTTGGCATTCATGCAAAGGCTGTCAGTGTCAAAGGGTTAAGGCACCAATGAAAGCCTGTACTGCTACACAGAAGGATGTGTACAGAGCCAAAACTCAGCTGCAGTGGGTGATCAAGAGCCCTTATACTGCAGAGTGATATTTGGAGTTTTCTTCAACAGCAGGGCAAAATGGAAGAAGCAGTGGGAGGAGAAGAGTGGAGGAAATAAAATATATAATCCTATAAAAAAAATCCTCCCTTTGTAAGTACAGTTCAGCCTCCTAGGTGAACTTGGGGACACATAGCAATCCCAGTATCTTTTTCTTAATGTAAAGATGTAAAGGTTGCTTGTCAATGGGGTTTTATATGGCATTAATAATACATTTATATATATGCTTCACAATCAATTGCAAAGCATTTATGGCACTGAACAGTTAGAATGCATTATGATAATCACTCCTCATGCATTGACTTTATTGTAAAGGTTCTGCTGATCACTGTAATTGGCTTGTTATTACACAGGAATATAATAACACCTCTCTGTATAGTAGTTTATAGCACATCAATAGCAAATGCATTCCCTTTATTGGAAGCAATGTGCATTTTATTAGAATACAGCTGAATAAGTGCAATCTGTGTAGACAAATGAAGTTTCTAATGACCTGTCTCACAAAAGAGTCGAAATAACAAGCCATTTATTATTTTTTCCACTGATGAACTTCTAGTTATGGTTACACAGGCATTCCTTTAAAAAACGTAAGGCATGTTTTGCTGTTCTTTCAAAGGAACATTTTGGGGAAAAGAAATATATGGGCCATTTTTCTTCCCATGTTGAATAAAGTAAGGGTGACTGATGCTCACACCTAGAGATTCCATTTGCTTGTTGAGATTTTCCAAGCTTCCTCCTTGAGTATTTGTTCCGATATTCACAAATAATCAGGACGTTTTTACACTGAGTCCAAATCCAGCACTTGGAGCAGTGCTGTTCTAAGAACCCCTATGCAGTCACCAACCTGTATGAGGGGCTTGGTGGGGTCCTTACTCCTGCTGTATGGATTATTTTGCTTTATTTTACAAAGAGGCATGTTTTATAGTTAGCCACATAAAATCTAAGAAGGTACTCAGATTTTATTTTTTTTCCTGCCTGCCATCATTACTCTAGGTCTGAATTTCAGATTTTTCTGGGAACTTCTACTGGCATGAATCTAGCAACACATGTAGTTAATGTGCATTTGTTTATCCAACTATCCCCAAGTGTGGTCAATGTGAATGAATACCTAACCACCTCTGAAACCCTGAGCCTGGGTAAACAAGATTGCTGTTCTCAGACCTGGTATGGTTACACTGCTCGCCATGGTATAAACTGAGTCCAGTGCTCAGCACATGAAGATGGTGAGTGGTGGTTTTTTGTCATAAACTTGGTTGGTTAGAGGGTGGGGCTAATAATGCCAAAGTTGTGGTTTGATCCCTATATCAGCCTTTCACTTAGGAGTTGGATTTTGGGTCCCTCCCAACGCAGAATATTCTGTGATTCTGTGAGATGTCTGCTTCTTAACTGTCGCTTCTCTATTGTAGACTTGCAAACACCCTTAACTCTAGAGTAATTCCGGGTATTTCTGGAAAGCAGGAGCTAGGAAATGTCTGCACCATGGGCAGTACCCTCAGCTGTTGGCACGTAGACTGGCTCAACCCAGTTTGACACAGACAAACTCGCTTTTCTGAGTGGGAGTTTCAGTGGGGAGGGTTTTCCCTCTTGCCTGCTGAGATCTGAGATTAGAGTATCTGCAAGAAGTTTTAAGACTCCAGAAATACTGGAGTTCAAGAAAACTTTTCTTCATGACATACGCAGCATTTTTGAATTGCTATATATATATATATTACAGTATGTACATTCAGCTTGAGAGGCAGAAAATCTCTCTATGCAAATAACTTAGCTCTCTGAGTAAACTGTGTCTAGCGCAGAACTTGGGCCTCTTAGGAGACTTAGACTTAGGGACAGAAGAAATTTTAAATAGGGCTGCCATGTCACTGTTCTTAGAAAGTTATTTTAGGCAGAATTCACTTTTTCGAGCTTTATCACAAAAATATTAAGTATATAGTCTAAGTTAGTCATCTAGGCCCCTTCTATGGACAGTGGAGAAAGAGAGGAGCTTCCAAACTAAGATTCATCCTGTCCTAAGACAGATCAGATAAATGGTACTTCAAAGTTTCCCTTCTCTCTCTCCTCACTGAATCAGGAATGAACCCATGGCAATTAACTTAGATTTAGATATCTCACTTTTAGACACCTAAAGAGAGGTAAGATGAATCACAACTTTCACCTTTTCAGGCCACAGTTTTCTATCTGTATCATATGAAGGATGATACTTGACTTTTCTGAAACCCTAGGCAAGATCTATGAATAAAAAATTGCTATATAAAAACTATGGATTTTAGAAGTTTGGGGTTTGTCCTAAAAAGAAAAGGTGTCTTTCTTCATTAATGTGTTTGCTTCATAATAGGGAAAGAATAGGAGGGATTGCATCCCTATCAGCCTGAGCAATATAGATAATCTGATCTGTTTTAATTTGTCTTTAAAGCCAGTTTCCATTTTCATTTTTTGTATTTTAGTTTGCTACCACTCACATGCTCAGGACAGAAAGTGAACCAAAAACTTCCTCAAAAACTTAAAATTAAAAGTAGTGGTGTGTAGCATCAGTGTCTTTAAAATGTGTTTTCATAATTAAGAAAAGTATTTTTATCTTTAAAACCAGCTTGCTTTGGAATCTGTGATAGAAAATGAATATGGCCCCTTGTAATATCATTTGTAGAGAGGTAATTTTCAAGGCAGCACTGCACTGAAACATTTTCCCCCAGGGAGGATAAACAGTTGGCTTCAATTAGTGAGGGACTGTTTCCTTTCTTTTCAATTTTAAGGACAGTCTTGCAGCCTGATCCTGCACAGAGGAAGAGAAAGCTCTACACAGGGCAATAGACTGCAGCTTGGAAGACTGAGGCTTAAATTCTTGCCTTGCCACAGATATTCTCCTTGACCTTGAAGAGGTTACTTAGGATCAGGCTATTATTTTCACTCCATTTCTATCTGGTGACTATTATTACCTTTGACTGTCTGAATATACACGTAAAATTGGCTGAATATCTTGCTCTGACTCCAGTTCCCTTCTATAAAATAATATTGGTGCTGCAAGGATACATGCATTAAAGATTATTAGGTGCTCAGGTTCTCTAATCATTAGTTCCACAGAAATAACTTGGTTAGATAAATAGAGGTGTTCAAAAGTGTCAAATGTGTTTCACTGCTCAAATCTCACATAAAGTCAATGGGCCTTGGGTGTCTAAATATTCCCTTTGAAAATCTCCCCAAATAATGATGTTCTTCCAAATAGTTGGAGCCAGCTTTGTGGGGCTGATTCCTTACAGTTTTACAATGGATTCAGCTCTGTCTTTTTCCCGTAGGAAAAGCTGCCTGTGGATGTTTGTGGAAAGTGAGGAGGACATGTTCCATGCCAGGGCTGGTTTGTTTCATAAAACAGGTTGAGACTGCTCAATGAACAGGACTGGAAGAGTGTAAAAAATAAGGGAAAAGTAACTTAAGTGTCTTAGAACTGGCCTTAGTGAGGGAATGCTTTCTTTTAGCATCAAACCTTGAATATAGGGATTGATAGTTAATAAAATACTTCCTGCCCATGAACTGCCATATGAATGGTAATTAATTTCCAAAAATCTTTATTTTATCCATCTCTGGAGTCACTGATGAATGGCCAGATGCATTGATTACAAACCACAAAATACTAACACTTCCAAGCAGATAGCCAATTACTGTGAAATTATATTGCCACAATGTAAAGTACCTTGAATGTGTTGCTTTCTTGGGGTTTTTTTTTGTTTGTTTGTTTGTTGTTTGTTGTTTGGTTTTTGGGGTTTTTTTTTTTTCCAAAATGACTGTGGCTATGATTATTATTATTATGAATAGCTAATGAAAAAGAGGTGTGAAAGTGTGGGTCAGAGCTACAGGCAAAGGGTAATGAAAACTGTGTGAGTTTAATGACTTTAGAGATGGGACTAAACCAATACAATCTCTCCACTCCCTAGATCAGAAGTCTAATTATTTATTATCTTTCTTATGGCAGTGCCTAGAACATCATCCAGGAATGATGACACGAGCTTCACTGTACAACACATAACTGACATAGGTCATCTTTTCCTTAAAAAATTAATCTCTAAAGACAACCAGAGGCAGTGTCTGGATGCAGAGTTGTCATGTAATGTCTTACCAGGTGTGACAAAAACCATTGTGCTGGGTTGCACAGTTAGGAGTGAAATTAATGGATCAGGTCAGGGGCTGTGGAGTTAAGGCTGCCTGGGGTAAGAAAACAATAGGATGGCTTTGCCTTCAAGCAAAGCTCAAGGAAACAATAGGATGGCCTTCAAGAAAAGCTCCTTTAGGTGACACAGCTTCTGACACAAAGCAAGTGACATCCTGAATAGCACACACAGGAGCTTAAGCCAACAGCACGAGCTCCTTCTTGACAAGGACCATTCTCCTAAACTCCTGCACCACATGGTTGGTGAATGTGATCACACCAAAGGCCAAACAGCTGTCTTTGGTGTACAAGCCTGCTAGAATAAAAAAACTGAGGTTTAGCAGATATCTGAGGGACATTGCAAGGAGTCTTTTATGCCACCATGCCACTCGCTACAGAGGAGGCAGGTCTGTGGGCATTGTGGTAGAAATAAGGGTGTAAGAGTATAGATGTCCCTAAATACCAACAGCATCTTTACAGGGAGCTCTTCAAAGGGACCAAAGCCACCTAAAACAAAGCAGAGGTCAAAAATCATTCACAACAGAAATTCAAATCCAGTGTCTACAGTGAACTGAATTTATCCCTGTCTCTCCTTGATCTCAGTGTGTGATCCCACACTCTTCCCTGGTATTACAGGCAATGGGGTTTTATTAGAGCCTCTAATGTTTCCTTTTTGAAGTTTGGACTTTGAGAGGAAAGGCCAAAACACTGGAGCACTAGCCATTCTTCTGGTCTTTCTGTCTAGATAAAAAGGAAATGAATAGGGTTTAGATCTAGATGAAATCGTTAGATCTCATTTAACCTTTTGCATAAACTGACTGTAAAATTTCACCCAGATGGTCTGTGCTGAGACTTCTGGCTTGTATTTAACTGAAGAATAAAGAAATTTAGCCAGAGAATGACTTTTTTGAGGGTTCAGTACAACTTTGATATCAAACAAGTTGGAATTATAGAGATGAACCTTCTAAAAAGCTTTTAACGATTCAATTCAATTAGTAAGGATACATTTTGGTGATAATTACATGTAACAAGTCGGATATATTTTTCCATCAAATACTTAAATATGTATGCCTTCCCCAGTTTCCCCCATAGAATAAAACACCAAGGGGCAATATTTTCCAGATTTTTCTAGAGATCCTTTCCAGGACACTTCCTTTTTATTGTTCTGAATGAACTCCATTGTACTGGAAGGCAGATATTCCCATGCAGAGGTTGTAATCTACATGGCTCCTCCTATGTGGTCCCAGTGCTGTCATTTCCTTCTGGCCACATGTCCATACCAACACAAGTGTTTCTTCTTCAGTTTCTATTTTCCTGTTCTGACCATATGCCAAAGAAGTGAGATATGTCCAGTACTTTTTAGAAAGTCATGCTGTTACCAACTCAACAAAATGTCTCATCTGCCTTAGCCAGTGACCACGGAAATGGTTGTTAGTGCATGTCCACAGACACTGTGGAGTGACAGAATTTCCATGGGCAACTTATCAGGAGAGAGAAATCCTCCACTTTGCAGACATTAGTAACATGATGACCTTTAACAACATCGCAAGCTTTCACTCTCTCTTTAAAGTATTGTATCCATCCTGAGGGAGAAAAACTTGTAGCTAAGGACTGAAATCAGAAGTGGATCATAATGCTGGCTGTGCTATTCAATTGCCCTGCTGTATTTAGGATCCATTTATTTCTAGCTGGGTTTTCGAGTTTTTTTTATTCTGTCTTGGGTCTAAAAAAAGAAGTGACCAGGCTGGCAGTGACATGTGATTAATAGATTGCACCTTTAGAAAAAGTTAGCAGAAGGAGATTAGCATTGTAGCCTATTATTTATTAATTAAATGCAGACACTCTATTTATACCAATGCTGATGACATTAGTTCACGTCCATGCTTTGGGACTGCATTATCCATCCGGTCTCCCAGCATAGTAATGTTTATTACTAAGCTGGTGGATGTGGCTGGGCTCCTTCTGTCACTTGCTTCTGTTATCAGCAGGAAAGGACAGCCAAGAAGTTAAACCTGAACATTTTGTTCAAGTGTCTGGTCTGTCTCTAACAGCCTGAGTTACCTTGGCCATATCTCTGGGCTCCTTTGGGACATCACTGCTTGCTTTTTACATCTGTACCTCCCTGTAGCTCAGTGTGCAGTGAAGATTAAGCATTCAAGGCAGTATGCTGTGTGAGACCTTTTCCATTGCCTACAGGAGAAAGAATTACATTAGTGGGCATACAGGTACCTGCTGCTGCTATTTCAGTCAGCAGAATGGGAAAGAGTTATCACAAGTGTTGTTATTTAGTGATGCCAGGGTAGAATATTATACTTCACATGACTCTTGTTTGATAAGTTTGTCCTTCTGCCTACTAAGTGTTCAAAGGATAGTTCTGAAAAAAATCTAACCCTGAGGTTTCCATTGTTCCTAGAAAATGTTTTCAAGATCCTTCCTTCAAATGCAGGAAAAACAACAAATAGATTTCAGGACTCTTCCTGATTCCACCTCAGGGCAATGCCATAGGCTGCTCTGTCACATGTTAAGCTTGGGACAAGCAGACTGCTGTGAAACTGCCCTCCTTTGCACCTTAAGAGCTGCAAAGAGAAAGCCCTAGTGGTGCATGATGCACTTCCAGTTTTAAATCAGGAAATAGCTCTTTACTGCCTCATAAGCATGGCCTTTGGTTGGACCCACTGTGGTTGCATGAGCCAGCAAAGCCCATAGACCATATATGATTTGCATTCAGAGTAAAGATGGGAATCCAGGGCATCCTCAAATTCACCAATTAGTATTCTTGAAAAATTGCAGTTTGGGTGTCCATAATCCAAATGATCAACTAATCCTGCAGAACTGTGTCATAAATTCTTAGAATTGGTAGGGTTTCTTGACAAGCTGTGATGTGCACTCTTTCTTGTGACTGTGTCTGGTTCTTTTTTTGCACGTTAAAGGACAAGTTAGATACATGAACTAGTCTCCCAACAGGGTCTTCTATGTGCAAACACCTGAATTGCCTGTCAGCAGGGTGTTCTGCAACCAAAGCAGGCAGTGTGGTCATGAATGAATTTAAGGTTTTCTTTCTACTCTGGGAAAATTCCTAAGTCTACAGAGGTACAAAAATAAGTTTTGAAACCAGGGCGAACTCATGAAACTATTTGGGATTTGGTTCAAAACCCTCTCAGAATCAGACTTCTGGAGTCTGAGTAGGCTTTGGATCAACACCACCGTGGAAGTGTTCCTCCAGAACAATCTGAGGACCTGAGCCTTAGGCATACTCTTACCATCATCTTGGTGTTTGCTTATTTGAATTTTTGTTAGCTATCATGCTCCCTCACTGAAAGCTGAGCACTGTAACAGCCAGTAATTAAAACCGAATATTGAAGAGTTTTTCAGCATTATCTACGCCATGATACAATCTGAACACATGCAAAAGACATTAAAAGATGAATGAAGAGAGTGAATGGGCTGATATATCCTGGACTGTTTCTCACGGTGTGAAGTCTGCCTTTCACAGCCTGATGAAGTGCAGAGACAGTTAGTGGATTTGCTACCAGGAAGGGCACACATTCATTTCCCTTCCTGCAAATGTATTTAGAGCTGAAATTGAGCATAGGAAAAGTTTGAGCCAAAAAAGCAACTGAAAATGCAAACTATCGTGTATTTTGGCAAGTTGGTGTAAAAAAGAATAAGTTGAGGGTAGTAGAAACTGGCATCGAAATTTTACAGAAGGATTTCTCCGTGTGTGTGTATGCTTCCAACTGGTTGGTTTTTTTTCTTCTTTTTTCTGCCCTGCATTTCTTGTAGCTTTTCACAGTTAGACATTGCTTCCTATGGAAATTTCTTAAATACTTTCCCAGTTGTGAACATACCCACTCCTAACCTTAGATATAAAGAGAGCTGGATGCAAAGTGAAACTGCAGTTCCTTACCATCCCCACTGCTGTAGCAGTAGCATAAAGCACCTCATCTTTATCCAGATAGTGAAGAAGGGCAGAAAGATGGATTTAAAATGGATGCTGCTCTGCTGGATGATGTAGATAATATTAGCAGTTCTGCATCTCTGTCAGTGACTCTCAAAGCCTCCTTCAGATGTAATCAGCCTCTTCACCTTGCTCAGTGTATGAATAAGGAAACTGAGGAACTGTGAATAATGTGGTTGGGAACAGCACATCACCACACAGCTTGGAGATGAAGTCACGTCTTCTAAATCCTGTTCAGTGCCCTACTTAAATCTGGTCTTCTCCATTCATTTTGTCCTCCTTCCTTCCCCCAGATTTTCATGAGTCTTCTGGCTTTTTAGAATGTGCTGGGAAGTGAATCAGAGGGCATAGGAGTGCATAGGAGTTTTTTTGGGGAGTTCCCTGTGGGCCCAGCCTGACAGCACCATAGCACCCACCCATATGCATCTTGCCTGTGGATGGGGAACACCTTTCCTGCTGGCATTGCAGGAAACGAAGGAAAAGATGGTGCTATCATGCTGGAGAGAATGTAGCCCCATTCCTGACCTCCCTGCATCCTCTGTGCTGTAGGAATTCATCATCACTCTCCTGTCAGTTATATTATCTCCTGCGTGCAGCCATGCAAACATGCAGCATAACACGTACAAATATCTGGTCACAAAAGGCTCAGCAACAGCTCTGACCAAATAAAATCCCCCAAACAGACAGTGAGTTTGGATATTGTCCTTTTAAATCTCCTTTGAAGGCTTGAATTTTTTCCCCCTTTTTATGTAAATCTGTTCTACCTACACCACCCAAATGCCAGGAAGTCTTAGAACAGTAAATACCCCTGCAGCACAAACAAAAATCGTGCTTCAGAAAATTGTTCGGCTTCTCAAAGCCACGGTCTTGCCCTTTAAAATGAAGGACGTGCTTCTGAAAAGCTCTCCTTCTTTTCCAGACCTTTGTTTTCAGCACGTTTGCAGCTGCACCACCTTTGCCAGTGATGGTATCATAGCTTCTCAAGTTCAGCAAGGACGCTCAGCCTAGGGAGACATTAAAGTGATGCCTTAAAACTTCAGAAAGTGTTTTGCCACTGAGTTGATATTAAAGCAACATCTTTGGAAGGCAATATGAAGCAATTTGCTGTAAGTTATCCAGTCTGTTGGCTAGGGCCAATAAAATCCCTGCTCCTTCTTGCCAAAGGAAGTCAGACTTGTACAGTCAAGCTGTTTGCATGTGCATGTCTGGGCCCATCTATCAGTCAATCTGTCAAGGGTTCCTCCTCTGAGCTTTGAACCCACTGGGTAATTTAACCTGTCGTTGATGGGGTGGAAGGAGTCCCAAAGCTACCGTGTTCCTATAAATTTCATGAAAATAGGCAACCAAGCAGAGCAGAGGGTTCTCATTAGTGCTCATAAGCCCATTTTTTATTAGACATCACTGAGCTCATGGGGGTAGGGACACTGGAAGAGGGTTTACACATTCGGCTGCCCATGAAGCAACTTGTTTCAGTGTGTGAGCTCTGATACCCTGTCAAGAGGCCTCCTGTAGTAACAGCTTCTTCATTTTAACAGGATGTCAGACAGATTTCTTAGCTCCTTTCTGCTGATTTCAACAATGCTTCACACGGCAGAAAAGTCAGCCTGCTGGTTGCATTTCCCTTCCCTCCTCAGCCAAAGCCACCGGGGAGAGTTTCTGCACAATGTTTAACAAGTAGCACAACATCAGAGGTGGCTGCTTTTCAGTGAGAAGTACCTGAAGGAAACAAGAAAAACAGTACAATATTTTGAAATTTTTCTATCTAGCATCATAAAAAGTAATACTCAAAAATAAACAGGTATCTGTTACTCAATCATATCTTCAGGATGTCCAAAACAGACTTCAGGATTAAGAAAGGCGTGGAAACAAATCTTAATTTCATTTAACATTGTTCAGATTGAATCAATTCCTCTTCCAAACCCTTTTGCATTAGTAGTGTTGATTTTTTTTCCTTTGTTCTGTGGAATAAAGAAATGTGAGCTGTTGCTCAAAGCATCTAGGTTTAAAGCAGGAAAGCACACTCTGAAGCAGACCTCAAAAGCTCTAGATGTGTGGCAGTGCATGTAGCAACAGGAGAGATGGTTCTTCAGCTTTAGTTCTGAAATCCCTGTGCTTTCCTGGGTTGATGCCAAATCTCTGGCCATTACCCAAGCATATCTGTGAACAGAAGTATATGGATGGAAGTATTCACAGCATACAGTTTAATGTACTACAGACAATCTAATAAAGATTTTTGAAGTAGATTTGATATAACTTGGCTAAAAAGTGCAAAGAATAAATGGCATTAAATATATATATATAAAAAAATAAAAAAACCTTTTGCAAGAACAGCATTGAACGACAACTGGAATATATCCCAGCTGGTATCAGTCATATGGAAACTTATGTTTCAAAGAAAAACAACTTAAAATTAACGTCATGCCAGAGTTACTGCTTTTTATGAGCACCAGAAAATTCTTCATCCCATTATTTCTGTAGGTCAAAATTTTTTACATGTGTACGCACATTATTTGTTCTCATTGTAGTATTCTGGATAAAAGACAAGTCAGTTTAATTCCTCCTTTCAAAGAAAATCACACTAATTTGAATATGTAGATTGCACATAACTAGGTACTCTGTGGGCTGTGTGTGTACATTCATTGTTCAGGTCCTATGCCCTTCTACATTTTTAAAAGTCAGTGGCAATTTTACGGAAAAATTATTTGGTTTATTTTCAATTTGTCAAAGTATTGGATTTTTTTTTCTTAGACTTCATTTCTATATTCTTTTTGCTGGAGTATAATATCTTATTTTCTTTCTTTCTTTCNACCTGCTTGCCTGCCTGCCTCTCTCTTAGGTAATACCACCATAATTTCTAGGAGCTATAACAAGCAGGCAAAAGAATAGGACCAGCCTTTCTTCTTTTTAAATGGTGGTGACTAAGCAGTAACTCCACATAAGTTCTTAAAAGTCAGTTTGATTTACTGTGGGGTACATTAGAGCAGGCTCTGGTATACATTATCCTGCCAGAGAAGTTGTTTATATGTATGGAAGACCAATAGGATGAAGCTGGAAAAAATAGGCTGGTTTCTGTCCCTCCTGAATGAATGGAAGCAGAAAACAGGAGTAGAGAAGAGACAAGGAGGAGGAGACAATTCCACCAGGAGGGCAGTTCAGCTTGCACGGACTCTGTAGAGGGCTCCCTCCTGAGGTGGACCACCCTCTGTATAGCTGGATGTGTGCCAGGGGAGAAAGCAGACTGGAGAGAGCAGCTTGGCAGCAGGAGGTGCTGCCAGCGTGGTCTTATGCAGAAGCTGAAATTTACTTTCTGAAGGTAGGCCCCTTTCTTTGACCATTATTCACCCCCGCCTCTACAATGTAATTGTTTGGCCCTAATAATGTTGTTTTCTTCATGTGAAACATCAAGCTAGGAATCACATGAGGAATACCTGTCTCAGGTATCTCTAGTACTTCCTGAATTCCTGAAGAAACAAGTCAAGAGGAGGACAGAGCCTTTTGATTCCTTTTATCTTAACCTCTCTGTGGGCAGAATGACTGGGAGCAATGTCCCAGACTAGCAGGATCAGATTGTAGCCTTTGCCACGTAGCAGCACAGCCAGCACAAGGGGAAATCACCTTTGCACTCAGCTGATGTTAAAACAATATTACTTGTCTTGTTCTCTGATATGCCACGAGGATAATGTCCACCACTGTCTCTGTCCACCAACATTAATGTCATGTGAGATGTTCTGTGGTAAAGGGACAGAACCATAAATGCAGCTGGGCTCACAGAGCAAATGAAGTTCCTATGCCATCCAGTACCTGGCAGAGCTCTCTGAAATAACAGGGGTGGGTGGGAAAGAGCTTGGGGCCTTGGGAAAGTCTTGTAGACCTCCTTTGCACATTTCATTCAAGCTCTTCTTCCCAGTTCCCAATCTAACAGTGAGTCTTTGAACACACCTCTGAGCCAGGAAACCAGGGACAATACCTCAGCAACCACAATCCCTCAGGCCATGCTTGGCCCTACCTGTTCTGATATTGGATTGGGCACATCTTTTTTTAGTGGGAATACTTATTTCCAATGCCCAAATTATCCTAAGTGTTTTTAAGACTAGATTTTTGCAGGTCAGGCTTTAGTATGATCTTAAGCCTCCAATAAAATTTATTCAGAGTGCCTGAACAACTTCTAATAGTTCTTATTTTTCCCTCCTGGCAGTAGTCCTACAAAAGTAGTTTGTTCTCCAGCCCCAGACCAGCATATTCCTCCATGGTGACCTACAGTTGTTATCTTTGCAGTTGAGGGTTGTATTAATTTCCAGTCTCTTCTTTATTAAGGATGAAATTCATCTGGGACTTGGAAAAAATTATTTTACTCACTTGGCTTTTGTTGTGTTTGCTCAGACTTAGTCGTAAGGTCTGGAATCAGTGAGCACTATGAATCTGGGAAGGACAACATTCCTTGATTTGGATAGATTTTTATCTTCTGGTTATGTAAGCAATAAGATAAAAAAAATAAATTCCAGAGTGATCTATCCTACTGAAAGTCTTTATTTCCTTATTTTTGTATGTAAAATGCGTAGTTGTCTCCCTCCTCCAAATTGTTGAATTTCTATAATCCACTAGAAAAATATTCCATCTGTGTGGGCTGAGGACTTGTCTCTCTTGCCAGGATTGGACTTTCATTTTAACATACTTTTTAATTTTTCTCATGGGCAAGGATGGGAAACAAACCTGAAGGTCTCACCTGACACCCAGTACAGATCATGTTAACACTACTGTGACTATCAGTGAGCCTGCAAAGTTTTACAGAATGTCTGGGTGCACACATGCCTGTTGGAGTTGAAAGGACAATCCTGGGGAATTTTGATTTATTTATTGATAAAATGCAATAAACTATTATTACTGAAGTGGAAACCTCTCAACTGTCAGAGAAGTTGCTAGTACAGAGCTTGCTAAGGTTTAATATCTGTGTGTGTGTGTGTGAGTGTGTATCAAGGTGAATAATAATAACCACTTTAGTCAGGTATTCTTTTCAATCCTTTCCTTTATGTCAGCTGTAGGTTTTAATATTTCTTTCCCTTCAGGGGATATTTAAGTATGTTAGCTAAAAAGAAGTAAAGCAAATGCAAAACCAAATATTACTTGAAAACGGCATTCATCCCCAATGGGTTGCTGTGCATAGAATTTACCTAGCTTTTCTGTGTGTCTTCAATTATTATTATTTTGTAGAATTTAAACAGGGACATTCGCTCCAAGAAAAATAATATCAAAGATGATCCTCTGGCTCTGCTGTTCATAAGAAATGTCTTTATCCTCATTTCCTCTGAGGGGGAAATAAGGGTCTGAGAGCCACTGAGTTTGGATTAATCTGGATCCACAGACTGAATACTTTCTCCCTCCATTCTCCAATCTCATTTCCCTTCTTCCCTTCCCACACACTCATCTACTGCAATACATAACAAAAACCCATTGAAAGTGTGACTCTGGGCTTCAAGCCACACTCATCCCTGAACCCAGCTTAATCATGCTGAGGGAACATCATCAGCACTGTGCATTTCCATTCTCTGGAGGTTTTCCTCCCTTTACATCCCCAAGACCAATTTCTTTTCATTTTAAACAAAACAGCTACCACATTGCTGTTTTTCAACAGTGTAAATTACAGATTTGCCTCTGTGGTTCATCAGAAATTGTGTGCCAGTTCTGAAAATGTCAACTGGACACAAAAACAAAACCAACTGGCAAAACAGACAGTGCTGGTCCACATATCATTGCTGACTAGAGGGTTAACACAAGCCCCAAGGAGCCATCTGGTGAATACTCTACAAGAAGAATGTTTGCTTCACCTCTTCCCCAAATAAATTTTACTCTTTCAAGTATGGGAGTTAATCAGTCTAAGAGAAGGCATTAGTCAATAAAAGAGCATTCTGAAGAAATCCTCATTATTCAAGACTTTTAAAAATTGGCTGGACAATGAACTGCTTGAATATAGGGATTCATTTTGCTTCATCCAGGGAGCAGAGTGAGTGTATGGGATAGAAGAATTAATAAGTCTTTTCTGCTGCTAATTGCTGTAATTCTGAGAACAAAAATGGAGTGAGAGCATTGCAGCAAGAGAGCCAAGAGACCCCAGGACAGGAGGGGTTAACACTTGTCATTCTTAATCATACACTCATAGTCTTGTGACAGAGGACTGCACAGGGTACAAACACAGGCAGCTCACCCAAATCCATTTTCCCCACTGGCACCATCTCTTTACAACTTATTGTGTTAATTAGTTGGCCTGCTCTGTTCCATAGCAGAGCTGAGCATGCCATGGCTGCCACCGGAGAGAGAGGGAATCTCTGGCACAGGAGATGCTGTGGCAGAGGGGATGCTGTGGCAGAGGGGATGCTGTGGCACAGGAGATGCTGTGGCACAGGAGATGCTGTGGCATAGGGGATGCTGTGGCAGAGGGGATGCTGTGGCACAGGAGATGCTGTGGCACAGGAGATGCTGTGGCACAGGAAATGCTGTGGCACAGGAGATGCTGTGGCACAGGAAATGCTGTGGCAGAGGGGATGCTGTGGCACAGGGGATGCTGTGGCAGAGGGGATGCTGTGGCACAGGGGATGCTGTGGCACAGGGGATGCTGTGGCACAGAAAATGCTGTGGCACAGGGGATGCTCAGCGCCAGGGACTTGGCTGCCCTGCACAAGGGTAGCTTTACACGAGGCAGACTTCCAGTTATCCCCAGGGGAGCAGAGTCTGTGCAGCTGGCAAACAGGAGGGTTTTCCCCTCCCCTCTGGTTTTCTGAGATTGTTCCTGGGTCTTGCTGTTCTCCACTGGAGCCTGGGGAGCTGTGGTCCAGTCTCGGAATTCATCCCTGCAACCACCTGGGGTCTGGTTCCCCAGAGATCAGCCTCAGACTGATGTGCTACAGGCCTGGAGGAGGATGGGGAGTTGTTTCTTTGTTTAGTTTTAAAGTAAGGCTAATGTCATGAAAATCAGTGTTCCCTCATTAAAATAAAAAAAAAGTCTAAATATCTATTCTCTACCCCCAACTGTTTTCCAAAAAAGAAAAAAAAAAGGATTTCAGGCTCAACCAAACCGAGTCCTATCCTTAGGAGGGAGGATGTGTCAGCTTAGTACAGGAATAAGTGTGGCTCAAGGGAAGGAGTGTCCCAGCCAGAGGATTGAAGGTTGTTATACAAATTAATGTGGTAATTACAGTATCATCTGGAGAAAGCAACTGTGACTGTGTCCCTGTTCTGCTAAGTACTGTAAGCACTGTAACAGAAGAGAAGTCCTGGCATGGTTATAATCTCAGCAGACAACTCAAAAGGAAAAAAAAAAAAAAAAAAAAA
>VXBI01009103.1:452408-516667 GCA_013397375.1 Toxostoma redivivum
AGAAAAAACAAAAAAAAAAAAAAAAAAAAAAAAAAAAAAAGGTCCTTTATTACTGTGTCATAGATAAGAAGTCAAGGCCCAGAGAAATTTTAAAGGTATTTTAGTCACCAAGTCACCATCACCTCTGGTGTCATTTTGGCTATACTATATGCAAGACTAAATTAAAATTCTTGACAGGGGAAAGGGACAGCCACAAATGCTAGGAGTAAAAGGCATTTTCATCTAAAAATGAAAATTTCTTCCAAATTACTTTTTCTTTAAAGTTTCCTAATAATGACTGAAAAGGATAAGAAAAGCTCTTCCTTCTTCATTTACCCTTTGTTTTGGAGAAAAGGGATCTTATCTTGAATTCCAGAAGAAAAAATAGATAGAAAAGATTCCTTCTAAATACAAACACAAATCCTAATGGGAAAAAAAAAATCAGGACTAAGAACAGACATACAAAATCATATTTTTTGCTTAATGAAATATGTCTTCGTCCAAATGTGCCCCTCCTAAGCCTATGCCTAAGAGTAATTTGCTGAAGGTCACATAAGGAGGCTTTATCAGAGTAGTCTTGTTAAAACTCTGTTTTAATAAGGAAATCATGTTAATAAGATATCAAATGAGCAGTCATAAACACGTGTTAGCAGCAAGACAAAAAGTGTAAGTATGTGAGAAAGGGAAGGATCAAAAGCAACTTCTGCCCATGCCAAAACAACCCTATTACAAACAAAAAGGACATTAGGCAGAGATTATTAAAAACTAGTCCATTGTTCAGTAATAGCAAACATTTCACACCTCACAAGGCAGAAGCAATAAATCCCATTGATTCCTCTGAGACAATTCACAATTAAATACTGATTTGCAAATAAATAAATAAATAAATAAAGGTAGAATTCATTGTGGCACCTTGCACCGCCAAATCAAAGCAATTGGAGTGGAATTGAGAATAATTACCAGATGTGTTGCTTTGTGCTCAAAACGGCATCCATTATTTACAACTACCAGTGGTGTTCCTTATTTATTCCTCCTGCTGGTCTAATGACTATTGCCATTCAGCGTTGTTTTATTTAATCATCAACAGCCAAAAAAAGAAGTATCTTTTTTTATTCTCTCTCTGGCTCGTTGTTTTTTGTTGGTTGTTTTTTTTTCTTTTGGCAGCAGCAGGAAGGGAAAATTTTTCTAAATCTCAACAATAGCAAATTGCTCTGGAGGAATGCATCATTTTTTTCAGATTGGCCTGTAATATAATTATGTGCATTGCCTTCAATTTATTGGACTTTTACAGATGTGCAATCCAAATGGATGTTTCTTTAACTCCTGGAGTAATGAATATTTGTTTTCTCCTTGCCTATTTCTCATCTTTTCTATGGAGGTTATTTCTAGATGGAAATTGACTGGTGGTCATAAGCATTAAGAGAGTCTGAAGCTTCCCCAGGGAACCCAGTGCAGTCATAAAGTTGTAGTACATGTAGCCATGCACACACAGAAAGAAAAGTGTTCGCAGGTGAAGAGACCCCAGGGACATGGATTTGCTTTTTTCTTTATTCTTCTGTTGGTTTCAAACCCATTTGCAGGCAGGGTGCTTTCCAGACTTATTCTAGGTAAGGACAAAGAGAAAATATTCCTTGAGGAATGAAGGATTGATAGGTAGATATTAGCTGACAATTAAATAATCCAGCCCTTCAAATGCTATGTCCATAACAGGCCATTTCATGAGTATCCCCACATTTGTTCTAGGATGTATTTGTGTGGATATATCTGTTGAGATAGAGAGGGATTTTTGAAGGAATAGATGAAGATGTACTGAATTGTCTCAGCTGCAGGCTATACTAGAAAACATCCCTCTTCCATTGTCATCTCACCATTTCCAGAGGTAAAAATTTTGGGTCACCTCTTCTCTCCACAGTTTGCAGATTGAACATTTCTTCTTTATTTTTTTCCTCTCATTTTGGCTGTTCAGAATGGATCCTAGTGGTTATATAGGGATTGCCATACTTTCAGGCCCTTACACATATTTCAAGAAATTCACATTTTAAATGAAGAGTTTTTATCATTGTTAGTCATCTTCAGGGAGCTCTCCAGGAGAAGAAAGTCCTGGTAGGTCTGGTTTTGCAGGGACAGTGAATGAACACACACAAGGAAAATATTTTTTCCTCCATTTCAAATGGAATCTGTCAGGTTCTCTCCACTCCAGTCACTACAGTTCCACTATAAGGCAAATATGGCCACAACACCCCTGCAAAACTGTTCACCCTGTATCACAGTAAAAGGATTAGAGTAAACTGGAAGCCAGAAATACTGGGGAAAGACACTAGGAAGCAGAAAATAATGGTACTTCTGCTACCTGCAGTATTCTTCCAGGAATATTAAAAGTGAAAAGACTATGAAATTTTGTAGGAATTACAGAAGGCATCACAGAAAAGCTGATATTTGAGCATTTCTATGTCCTTGCTAGTGTCCAAATACTTCTCACCAGGCTCTCAGAAGAAACAAGGGTGCAGACCACAGGATCTGTGCCCTTTGGTGATCTGTTACACATGTAAAAGGTTATAGAAGCTGGGCAGTCACTGTCTAAGAAACATACAGCAAATTTCAGCATACACACACACACACACACACACACACACAGAGATTCCTGAATGGCTCAAAATCTCCTGTCAGTTGGGTACTCCCAGTGAAGACAGACATCACTGCTCCTTGTTCTGTGCCTTTAATCTTCCGTTTTGCTCATTCTGCTCTTTAATCATCAGACAACTCCTGACAGTAATTGTGGATGTCCCTGGATAGCTCAGTAATAAATGTATCCTGAACAAACATGCCTGTCAGACTCTATTTAGCCTAGAGCATCAAGTTTATGACCTCATGAAAGAGAATCTTTCTTAAGTTCTCTAAACAACTCTCAAAGTTAATCTCTACTTGTTCTAATCATTATTTTTTTGCCATTTCCTCCAAGAATTAGGGATAGCATTCTGAAAATTACATAGGTCCCAAACTTTGGGTCACAGACATAATCTCTGTGTCCAGGCCATAATGGCTGCATTGCATTCTGCCTCTTCAGATCTGCCTTTTGGGAAGACCAGTAGCAACAGAACAACATTGCAGGATGTTGTTAATAGAAATACACTTCTCCCCTCAAAGACTGTTGTTGCAGGAGCATGGAGGACAAGCTCTTTTTCTCTATTCACCTTTGAGCATAGTACATCTGCTGTGAGAGTCCCACAGCGTAAAGGAGTTGGAGAGGGGTTTCTTTCACTGTTAATTATTTGTGCTTCTGGTCTAGTGACCCAAACTGTATTTAGCTCCCCATCAAAACCAAAACCTGAAAATTAAATGGACTGGAATGGAAAGGTGGTCTCTGTGTCAATCTCTGGATTCTGTTTCACAAGATGCAATCCTCCTCGATTTCCAAAACCAATTTTCTCCCATCATCTTATGAAAGTAGAGGTCATCCTGTGAAATGTGATAGCTCACCAGTTTTTATAAAAGAATGTGCCCTTCCTCACGAAAGCAGGGTTCATTAAATCATGCAGCTGATCAGATTGCTGAAGCCTTGATTGGCCGGCAGCCAGGGTGAAGAAATCCATGGGGAAGAGGCACATGGCACCATCCAAATAGGCTGGACCTGAACTAGGGTATTTTAATCACACTGCTATAGAGAGGAAGGAGGAATCTCAAAGAAGGGCAGTACGGGAGCTTTATCGACTTTTAGGGTCAACAGGAGATGGGAAATAATCACCCAGCCACATCTGAGCTCCACAGTTAGCATTTATTCCCAGGCACCACTTTACTGCTAATCAGAGTTCAAAAATGATTCACAGCCTACATCTGCCCTTGTTGCACACCTTCTCTCCACAGTGTCCTTACAGAAGCTGCCAAAAAGCTGTGTGGAGCTGGTACCAGAAGGCAGCTGCTTCTGGAGCAGGGCAGAGCAACAATAAGCAACACTTCCTATGGGACAGAAAATCCCGTGAGCTTTAGAGCAGGTCCCTGGTCTAAGACAAACTTCAGGCAAAATGATGCCCTGGACTAGCAGATGGGACAAAAATCCTTGTGTGTGCTGGGCAGAACAGGGAAAAGTGTGCAGGAGCAAGTGAGATTAGGAAGGTGCAGCTTATGTTCAAACTGGACATCAGGGTTAGATGTCCCAAATGTCAGATGACTTAGAGTGAATCTTATCTTGAGTTATGGGGCTAATTTTTTCCACGGATTTCATGTGGAAGGAGAATGGACTGGATTTAAGCAACACTCTAATTTCTTTTTAAAGGTCTTCAAATAAAATTCAGAGCCATAGCTGGTGACTCAAAGACTAGCCAGGTCTGAATAAAAAAGCAAGAGTCTATCTGTCTGGGATTTGCAAGACATAGATAACCTGCACCTAAGAAAGGATAAAGAGAGTAAAAGAAGTGTCCCAGTATTCATCACAGTGGTCTGGGGCTCTGAGACAATATATGCTGGGGATTTTCTTTATATCAGCCAAGAAGAAGGGGGTTGGCAGAGCATCCTCAACTGAATCACCTATTCCTCAGACTTGAGGGTTTTGCATAGTTCAGATGAGCGACCATTCTTCTGGCTTCAGCCCCAACACTAAATTTTGTATGGAAACTATTACGTACACTATTAATGCTTTGGGGTTTTGGCTTTGCTAGAAGACATTTTCCATTGATTTTGTGAAAAATGGGTATATGCAGATCCTTTGTTCACTCTCAGACTTGAAATTTGAAAATATGGGTGGTATTATCAGCTAATATTCATAAACAAAAAATGCATTGTTTTACATCCATCTGTTTTTACAAGTGGGACGCTGAGGCACAGAAAGACATAGGATATAGACTAAGGTGTAGGACTGAAAGACAAGAATCTCTGATGGCTGGTAAGAGCTGCCAAAGGGTCCTCTTCAACTGTGTTGATAACTGCAAATTCAGGGTGGCTCACCCTTCATTCATGGGAATCAGGACATCCCCACCCTAGGGTGAAGCATTCAAAGGCCAAATGCCTTGCACACCAACTGTTGTCTGAGAAGTTTTTCAGCTCTTTGGAGAATATTGATATTGATAGTGGAAAACAAGAGTAATCTGGAGAGACAGAAAAACACACATAAATAAAGTGCATTTGAGTTTAAAGAAAAAAGTTAGCGTCATGCCATTGAACTATTGACAAGGCTGTCACAAATATCATCTTGTCTCAGTGTAAATAAACAAGCTTAGTGCTGTTATTTTAGAATAAAAGGCCAGAATAGGTTTTGTATTGACTTTCTAATACCCACTCAAGAGTTGGAAGAAGAAAATTAAAGATAATAAAGTAAAAGTGCAAACCATAAAAGTGGAGACAGCTGGTGCATAGTAAACTGCGAATCTGAGTCCTCTTCAGTTCAGGAAACCAATTGTGCAACTCAGTAAAGGTCAGCAGCAGAGATAAGTTGAGCTTGTCAGTGAATCCCCTTCTATATTTGGAAGGATGACGACTGCAGGGTGATACAATCTTAGTCTGCACCGATTCAAAGACTGGTGCTCGTGTCCTGCCCTTTGAGCCTGCATTTGAGAGCTGGGTGATGTTCCTGGGCCCTGTCATGCTCCTTTGAAGCTGAGCTGCTCTTGGGTAGCTTATCCAACCCACTGGGCAACAGTGACAGTGTAAACTGGTGATACCATCCTGGCTCTGTTCAGTGACAGGGATATTTGTAACTCCCTACATTACAATTAGGTGGGATCCCAAGCTCTCTGCATATGCCTTTCTTACAAAATCTTGCACTGATGCCACTTGGTATCTTTTTTTGGACCTCATCAGTCTGTGTCTTGGTTAAATCCAGGCCTCTTTTTGGGTAGGGGTTGTTCCTAGAATAACCTCATCATCTTTATCAGGTTATTCTTAGAGCTTCTTTATTTTTCCAGGCTTCTGTGATACTTTTGCAGACTTTCTCACTTCCTTTTCTTCATGCTAAGTGAAAGAGGATAGAAAGATTTAAAAAGATAGGAGAGGACTGAAAGAAGAAATCTGATCCCCTAGTCCAGTAGCCCTCTCAAGGACTACTGTTTTGTCCTTTGGCTCATCTCAGCATGCTTTGGGCAAATTGAATGAGATGGTAGATCTGCAGGCCCAAGATGCTCCCTTTAGGGATGGCAGATCATGTGTAGGAGGCCACACTTTTCATTTGGCAAATAAAGTATTGCTAAGTGAGTGAAGTTAAAGGTGGATAAGTGGTGATAGTTGGAGGGGTAAAAAGAGATTGCATAAGGGGCTGACAACATGAAGAGGATTTTGAATGATGGTGAATTTGATGCAGATGACAATGTGAGGAAGAACTTATTTATTTATGAAGGGCAGTTGAGGAAGATATTGCCAACACTAATGACTGTAGGCTGCTGCTCTGCCATCTCTGCCTAAACATCTCTGCATCCAAGCAACCAAGGGATGAACAAGACTTTCCATGACCATGACTTCTACACATGATTTTGAAGCAAACCAAAACATCCTCTAGATCTGAAGTGTTTCAGACCTCAGCTGCCTTGTGCAGCTCCTTGAGTTTTCAATGGTGTTGCCTTGTAACATCCAGCACATCAAACTCATACAATTAGAGGGTGCAATGAACCATGAGTTGTTGAATACACACAAAGCATTCAAGCAATCATTTAGTTTGAATCAGATTGGTTGCTATGTCCAAATAATGCCATTTAAATAGATTTCTTTGATATTCCTTCCCAAATTCCTTTGAGTTGGAGAGTCAAATATGAGGCAGGAAGGAGTTATTTGTTTTGTTTTCTATTTCAACGGGGAAAATTTGGATGGAAAATACAGCTCTATATAGAAGCTGCAACACCTTAGTCTTCTTAGAAAAGAGATGGAGTTGCAATTGTATGGATAAGCTCTGGTCTCCTGTACTGGGAGTATAAAGCAGAGGGCTGATACAAGTAGCAGCAAGACTTCCGACTTTTGCACTTCTTCCAGGGAGGTTTGGAGGCAGGAGTAGCCTTTGACACTTCTTCCTGGCCTCACACACAGTGCTGAATTTCAGATTGTGACTCTTGCATCTGTCCCACAGCGTGTGGCTCAGCCAGAGGTATTTAATTGCCTTGAAAAGTCACATAGCAAGGGAGAGGTTTCCCCATCCCTAGCTTCAATGGTTAATTACCCTTGCTGGTTAATTATGCTCACTAATTCTCTTCAGTGACAACAAGGTGGTTATAGGGTTTTTTTTCCTAGTGAATTTAATTTCTCCAAGCCTCAGATTCACCTTTGTTAAAAGTGGAAGTAGTGAACAAAGAGTCAGATCATCCCAAATATCCACTAACAGCACTGAGCACAAAAACACCTTTCCTACTTATTTAGTATGGGGTTAGAGTCCTTTGAAAATCCTGCCTGTGCTACTCTGTACTTTTAGTGGGCAGGATGTATAAGTCCTGAACATGACATTGCCTGTGAAATGATGCAAGCCCACTATCTCTGCAGCATTGTTCTTACAACCGTGTATCATATCAATAAAAGATTATCCGAGTTCAGGAATGAAAAAATAAAAATGAAGGAGAAAAGGATTGCGAATCATTCTCAGCAGGTCATTTTGGTTGGACTGCAATCAACTTGCCAGGCTTGATAAGACAGGTATTTGAGAGAGTATTGATCTCAGCTCTTTTCTCTCTTTAATTTCATTTTTTATATTTGTTTATACTTAACATTTAATAAGCTCCTTGTATTTTGCCTGCTGGTTACAGGCAGCCTCTGGCTTATGTATTTATTGCTTCTTAAAAATTTTGTAGAATTTCTGCAGCTTTTGGGCTAGCATCCATTTCTGTATGGCAGGTAAGGACATAGCTCACCTTTTCCTCCCTCTCTTCAGTTTGTGTTGGGATGATTAATTAAACCCAGTTTAATTCACAATACTAATGCAATTTCCTCACTACATTTTCACTCTGAAAGATTTTTGCAATGGGAATCCTGCCTTGGTACTGTGATTTCTCTGCTTCTTCTTCTTGTGCATGCATGGGGTCAGCACCACCATTTGCCTTCTAGAAGCAATTCCAGGTGCTCTCTGCAAGTGGTTTGTGGGTCCCAAGCAATTTATTCACACCTGAGAAGGTGCAGAAGTTCTTGATCTGAAGATTCTGCCAGGCTGTACAGAGAAGATGAGAGGGGAAACAAAGGCACAGAGGTGGAAGTGACTTTTCCAAGGTCATTTGCTGACCGTGTCAGAGCCTGCCTAGACCCTGGTGCTCTCAGTCACTCTCTGGTGAATTACCTCCAGCTCCAGAAAACCTCTCTAGGGTGATTTAAAAGGGCATGATTTTAACCAAGCTCAAGGGCCAGCAGTCTAATGAATCTTCTCCCAACAACTGGCATGCACATAATTCATCTCAGGCTTTTGTGACTAATACAAGAGCAGCTCACCCTAACCTGGCTGTATGATTCATCTGTGTTTTGTATGGATTCTGTTACTGAAATTGTAACTCTCAAGTGCAAGGGGTAAAAACAAAATTAAGGAGTGATATCTGACAGCAGATGGAGATTTGATAATATCAAGAGTAAAGGTTTTTACTAGATCTTGTTCCAAATTGTACCAGTGTTGAAGATGGTTAGACTTGTGCCAAAAATAACAAAAACATTGAAATAAGAATTCATATCTGAACTTTTTTTCCCTTGGGTTTATATCCAGTATTTCAGATGTTGTGCTAGAATAGATTGAGAGAATCAAAGAATTCATTAGGTTAAAAAAAAGCTTAAAATCATTGAGTCCAGCTGTTAACTCAGCACTTCCAACTCCACCATTAAACCATTTCCCTGAGCACGACATCTACACATCTTTTAAATACCCACAGGCATGGTGACTCCAGAACCTTCCTGAGCTTTCCTAGGAAAGCATGCTTGACAATCTTTTACATGAAAAAATTCTTCCTGATGTCCAAATGAACTTTCCTTTCTCCAGTTCTGTTACCCCTCCTCTGCAAACCCTCCAGTCCCCAAATAATGAGAAGAAGAAGACAGTTCAATTCCAGTGTGAATTAAACCTTGTTTCATTTGCAGATTTGGGATCTGTTCACAATCAGGGATTACAGGTCAGGTATAAACAAGGTAGTCCAAAGGAAAGACTGACTTAGAGCTGTACCTCCTTCTCTATCTGATTTTTGTTTTTTCATCACATTCAATCCTTGCATGTGTTTAAAGTTGCCCTGTCACCTTCCTCTCTTAGCCATATAAATCCCCACTTTTTTGTTTATTGAATCAGCTTGATAGGATGATTAAAAGTTAAATATATGAAAGGTCTATTCTGCTTAAGAGTTCTGGGGTTTTTTTTAGGCCCTACTTTCATCAGGTGTTGGCTTAAAAGAAAGTAATGTCGTCTGCATGATTTTATATGCTTCCTTTTGTTAAAGAGATTCCCATGAACACTGCTTTTTTTCAGTGTTGTTGTTGTTATTATTATNAAAGAAAATCAGTGTGGTTTGGAATCAAGTGTTTCACTCTACAAGAAAGTCAAACTCTAACCAGGCTGAAAGCTGAGATGTAGGAAAACACAATTTAAACACTCTGTGACATTTTTTATTACTGAATGCAAAGCTGTCCACTCCAAATAGGAATATTGAGCTCAGCTTTGCTATCCTCCACCAGCTGCCCTTTACAATAATGACTCCATGACTGGTAGTTAGCAGAAGGAATTTTATTTAGGACTCATGTTTTGATAAGATTTAAGACTATTTAAAAAAAAAAAAAATCCCAAATGACAGGCTAAGTAGGTGGTTAACCAGCTCCAAAGCACAGATCTAAAGCAAAACACATTTTCAGAGAAACTGCACAACGTAAGCCCTTGGGGGACAGGCTCAAGTAAAACGAAATGGGGTTTGCAAATTCATTGAAATTAGGTGAAGCATTCAAGAACCATCACCATTTAAAGATATTGATGAGCCCTTGCCTGTACGTGCAAGTCCATAGCATTAATCATTCACACAGACAGGAATGGACTGGAGTTTTCAAACAAGATTTGCTGAGGGTTGTTGGGCAGTTTGGAAGATGTGTTGTAGCTGGTGCTGAATATATTGGGGTACAGGTGCAGGCGTGGCTCTCCCTACACCCTATTTTTGCAGTGCATTTCTGTCATCCTTCAAGAAACCCTGTTTGCAGCAGGCAAGTCCTGGGACTTCAGTCAGTCCTGGCACCTTCCTGATGTTAAAATGCCAGTCTGAATCCAACCTCTCTAGAGCAAGTCATGCCCCTCTTCTTCCTGCCCATGCCTCAGTTGCCTAAACTAAGCAAAGTATAAGAGATATATATTGATCTGCCTGGTAGAGTTGTCACACAAGAGAGGAAAAAGAAACATTTGCAGGATATAATTAATAAAAAGTTCCATTGGATTTCATTTGCTATTGGATTTGTGAGAAGTCCAGACCAGTTGCTATGTTTGGATCTTTCAACCCCAGCATGAAATTCTTGGTTCCTTCCTCTCCCATCATTAAGGTCTGATCCTGACACTTTTTACAAGCAAGAGTAAACACTGCCCTTTGAAACTGTCACGATGATTGACATGTAAAAACTTCACATTACACAGGGTATTGGGAGTGAATAAAGAATTCAGGCTCAGCTTTAAAAAGGCTGCAGTAAAGATGGCTCAGTGGGAGGTGCCTGCTCCCATCCCTCAACCCCTGACTACACCTCAGCACTGGTGTCCTTCAGATAAACTGTTGACCAGACCTCCCTTGTCCTACCTGTCTCTGGTGGTTGCTGCTCAAAAAGAGCTTAAAAATATCCCAGTGTAACATTCCCAGAAGAGATGTGACCTCAGTGTCTTTGCCAAAGCTCCCCTCTTGCTGCAACACAAGGCCCAGATGTGAGCTGAGCATATGGCGACTTCCAGGGTTTAACCATGCAGGGGCAGATTGTGTCCTTGGTTGATTGGCTTTGCAGAAACAACCCTCCTGCCCACCACCACTGTCACCAAACACCACTCTCTGCAGTATCTGAGTGGTGATCCATGGCATGCAGCTCACTCTCAAAGCCAGGGGCTCTCTGACATCCATTTGAGGATCCTCTGCATTGCATCTGCATGGAGATGTTGCCTGATTATAAGGTCTGGACTCCCCCCTGTGCACAATAACAAAAAATGTATGCTGAGGGTGTATATCAGGTAACTCAGAATTGGCCTGCATCCTAATCCTTACCTCTGTGGCCTCTGCATTTGTTCCATCCTGTATTTCTCACTGTTTCG
Source organism: Toxostoma redivivum (assembly GCA_013397375.1). Classification (NCBI taxonomy): domain Eukaryota; kingdom Metazoa; phylum Chordata; class Aves; order Passeriformes; family Mimidae; genus Toxostoma; species Toxostoma redivivum. Next base: position 463,579 of record VXBI01009103.1, read on the forward strand.
CTCACATAGTTCTTCCTCAGCATGGCTGAGCTCTGGAGCAGAAAACAAAGAAAAAGGATATCCCATGCTCAGCTCTCCCCTTCACCACCCAGCACTGGTATAGCTTATCAGTACTGGACATAGACTACTAAATTTACACCTTTGAAGTCCTGCTTTGGTGTAGCAGCTCTCTATTAATGGTAAAATGAAGGAGGGCATCTTAAAGGTAGTCACCAGTCCCCCTATTTTTCCCAGATTCTAAGATCCCCTCCCTTCTCCCCCTCCCCCCTCAGTCAAGGGGAAGAGTGTCTGTCTCCAGAACCACAGCAGTTGGCTGCTCATTCCCAGATTAACTGCTCCAGCTCTCTGCCTTATTACTATTCATATTTGTTTCCCCGTCTCATCAGGCAGTAATCCAGTAAAAGATGTCAGCTGGTTAGCAGAATCATCTGGGAAAAGTTGGGAGACCCTTAACAGACTTCCCCTTCCCACTGCCAGCCCCCTGCTACTAATTCAAATAGTCCCCAAAGCACTGGGGAGTTTATTTTAGTTCCCTTTCTCTTTGTCTGTTTTCTTGGTTTTGTTGTTGGTTTGCATTTTTTGGTTTTATCTTTCCTTTTTTTTCCTCCTGGACCCAGCTGCATCTCTGCAAATTCGATCTCCAAAATGGAAGCTTGGCTGAGCTGGAAGCTGTCAGCACCAATGGTTAGTAGCTGGCTGCAGCCACTTGCCAGGGAAGGGGGAAGATGAGTCCCTAGGCATCAAGGCAGCATGAAAAGTGACTACATCTAAATACTCCAGCACATGATTTCTTTCCCATTACTTTGATTCAAATCTCCCTTAATCCTCAGCTGAGTTAATGCAGTTAGTAGGTTATGAGTGCCTCATGTGGATGCCACTGGATTTGAGTCCCTCACACAATTGGTTGGTAAATAATTTAGCACCAGTTTCGCCTGGAACAGAACCTCAAAATAGCCAGGCTGCTTATAGCTCAGAGACTGCCATTTTACATGTCACAGCTTCCTCCTGTCCCTGCTCATCAGAATCTCTCTTATTTTCTAGAAGAGAGGGGAGGGGAAGAGGGGGTCAGGCCAGAGAGCTAGAGCTACACACTCAAAAAAGCAACTGAACACTCCTGCCTTGGAATCTGCAAACAGTAAGAATTTGCTCAAATTTCTGCCACCAAACTCAAGTTTTTCCTTTACATCTGGTGCTTTTGAAATAGTGGTGTATTAATTTATTTGAGATTCCTGAACCTCTTAAATTCTGTTTAAGGTCAACATGGCAAAGGTAGACAGAAAATGGTAATAACAATGTAGGAATATATGAGTTTAGGAAAAAGTCCTGGAGCAGCAAGGCAACAGGAATCCCACTGAAATGTCCAGGCAATATGAGATGGACCAGATACAAGTGTTTCAGTTCTTCTTTGGGCTGTAATAATAACCCTTATAATATCCCTCATCATGTTTTATTTCTTGCCCACTTAGTCTTCTTCCCTGCTGCTGACCATGGTGCACCACACTATGCACTGTATCCCATGCTCCTTCTTCACACCAGACCTCACCCTCCTCACCCACATGGAACTGAGCTTCACCCAGCAGATGTGGAGCAGACTCTAAATCCCTGCTGCTCCCAGTTCAACTGAGGTTCTTCTTGGTCTGAACCATGGAGCATTTTCCCTCTCCTAAACCTATGAAGTACTGATAAAGACAGGAGTTAACCTCATAGCTGTATTTGTGAGATCCTCGTGATTGATTCTTTGGAAGCCATGGAGGGAACAAAAGAAACCATGGACAAAATTTGCCATTGAATGTTCTCCTAAAGAGAGGCAAACCAGTTGCATATAGAAGCTGATGGATTAAATACTTAATTTTGCTGTATTTGGGAGATTTTACTAGATGAAAAATGCCCAGATTCTTGACTTTCTGTGGCAATTAAAGTAAATCTTGCTGGGACCTCTCTCAATCACTGAGGCCAGCCAACATGGAACACCTTGTAGGACCAAAGTCTTAACCATGGCCACTTTAATCCTCAGACTGGTATTTAGGATGACAGAGCAGTGCATTCTTGTTTACACAGCCTCATACATCCCCAAAAGCAGTCTGGGGGCCACATTCCCTCCCTCAGACACCAACTGTCTTAGCACACTGCATTTTAGTCAGTCTGCCTGCCCAGCTGCAAATAAACCTATTAGCCAGACCCCAGAGTGGTCACCCTCACACCAGATGTTCTTTGAATTTTATAGCTGCTTGTGAGCCCCCACCTCTCCACCCCAGCCCCCATACATGGCTTTCCAAACACCTATTATAGGACTCTGCATCAGCATATGAAGTCAGCAGGGTTTTGTCTGTGTTTTTGATACATTTTGAGGTGTTCTGTGTATTGATACGAGGGTTTAATTATATATCACAGCCATGGGAAAAAAGAGAGTTGTTTGTGCCCTGCACTGCCCCAATGTCACATTGTTGTGTGTCAGGGCTCCCACTTGCTCTTGCCTGCTTTTCCCTCCTGTTTTGCCTGTTTCCTGCTGCAGCTTCTTTCACCCGAGCAGTTTGGGGTGTTTTGCAGACTCGCTGCAGTTGAGCTGCCCGTGCCCAGTGAGATGCAACACTATTTCATGGAAGGGAGGACTGAGGCACAAAGAATTGAAGGCCAGAAAGTTCATCTTCAGGTGCTTAAAGGCAGCAAATTTCTTCAGTGTTTAGGGCCAGAGGGATGCTTGCCGGAGGTGGTATCACTGCGTGTTTGCATGTCCCGTTGGCTCCCATATGAGCAATGGTTGCTTAGCAACTTTGAGATGATGGCCAACTATTCTGAGGTCTGAGTGAGGATTCAGACATTTAGTTACAAGGACCCACATTTGAAAACACTGGTTTAGGTGAGATGATGAAGGTCACATGCAGAGATGGTGGCTGAGCAGTAGGGGCAGAGCCAAGCTTGCTCCTCAGTGCCCATTTCAATCACGAGCAGCTACTTGCTTCCTCTACAGAGATGTTTTGGATCTTTGGTGTTAGGAATTAACCTTTCTGTCTTGGCATGGCAAAAGCTGGCTCCTGGGAGTGGAGTATTGGTGTAAATGGGTGAGGTGAGGGTTTGGAATGACTGTCTATCCCACAGCCAAAGCTGGCATCCTCACTGAGGTGACAAGGGGGTGTAGGGGTGCTGGGCACTGAGCTGCTCATGGGGGGTCTCCAGCTTGACTCACAGACCCTTTTTGAGGGTCACACTTTAGCCCAGTCTGCAAAATGGAAATAGTGATGCTTCAACCACCTTTGCCAAGAGCTTTGAGAGGCTTGTTTCCCTCCTACAAATGCTACGCAAGATCTAAATAGCAGTGTTATTTCTAGTGTGTTATCCTGATAGCGTGAGAGGCACAAACAAGATCCGCATTTGCTGATGGTGACTCACTGTGAGCCTTTGAGGGCTGTGTGGAAGGGCTTGCTCTGATGTTTTTGCTGCTCTGAGATAGATTATTGATTCTCTTTATCTGGTGTTCGTCTTACAAACCCAAGGTGATGAGCATCCTGTTAGTTTCAAGAGCACTGGTGCTATTTTTCTACTGCTTCAAGGGACACAGAATACGATCCAAGTACCCTCAGATGAGCAAAAAAAAGCAGGTCAACCTGGTTCACATCAATTAAACTGCCAACTCCAAGGAAAGGCTGAAAAGTAAGATTGGATAACAAAAGCAGACCTTGTCCAGTGTGAGGGTTGGGAATTTTCCATTAAATTGTATTTTGCTTGGCTTGGGTTGGCTTCTGTTGTTACTAAGTTTGCTAGGAAATGCCAGATCATTGAAGACAGTGTCTTTCATCTGGGGTGAAAAAAAAAACACAGAGAAAAATCTCAGAAAATTGTCAAAATGTTATATTTTGACATTGCTGCCAAAGGAAAAAAAAAAGTGTTCTTTCCTACTACAATAGAATTTGCTATTTTAGAAATGTAATCTTAGTCTCAGGTAATTAATACAAGAAAATGTGTAGAATCTAACAGATTTGTATATACAGCTGTCAAGATACAAAAATAAGGATTTGGCTTTAACACAATAGGGATTTCACTGTTCTTCTCAATCCATAGCAGAAAAAGGTCTCTCCAGCAGCAGCTGCAACATCAACATTCCTTTCTTTGCAGCAAACCCTCCAGCCAAAAAATGCTAGATGCAAAATTTACCACATTCTTCACAAAAAGCCTTTCTTGGCTCACTCCCTCACCCCATCTTCTGCCTTTCTTGAAAGCCATAAATATGAAGACGCCAGCTGAAGTTAACTGCAAAATACCCACTTGCAAACAGGTGTAACAAAAGAGTGAGTCTGAAATGAGTTTTCTGCAGAAAAGAGAGGGAGAAAGGAGGTGGGGTGGGAGGCGGGAAGTGGGGAAAGGGGAAAAAAATAAAACCAGTACATGATTGAAGGCCTTATAAATGTAAATGGTTTGACAGAAAGGGTTTAGCAGCCCTGGGTAGAAGATTGCACTTGCTGTTTCAAGGCCCTTATTTTCAAAATCGCAGCACTGGATCCCTTTCAAAGCTGGTCCCTGTGTTTGCTTTTTTCAATCAGTGAATATCAGGTTGTCTTTTTTTTTATGCTCTGCACTCAGATGTGCCAGGCTTAAATGAAACCTCAGAGAGAGAGAGAGAATACGAGCCGTGTTCTGGACCTTTGAAAGAGCTCATCCCTGCTGCCTTTATTGCTACTTATTTATGAATCTCCCATCTCCCCCTCCCAATCCCCCCTTCCTCACCAACCTCCACCTCTTGTTTTCCCGCAGCAAATCCCACCTTCCCCTTTGGATGTTTTTTACTTTTCTTTTTCCTCTACATTTATCTATATATTTTATACCCAGTAAGTCAATCAGTTTCAAATTATTGGTCCCTGAGACAGATGTTTGGTGAGTCATTTAGCTGCGCGAAGTTCTTTAGACGGCTTGCTCTTCCACCTCCTGTTCATTTAAAGCATCTTTTGAGGCTGATTTTTCCTTTTCAAAATGTCTTTAACTGCCGAACGTTTGCTCCCACCGGGCAGTCTAATGATGTTGGACACAATATGTGTGAACATCTCTTTAGAGGCCATCTCCCCTAGGCTACATTCTTGCCTATAAAATCATTGTTTATTTAGTCCTTAGGCCTAGGAACCATCTGCAGTCCCCATGGCTCCTGTTGTTTTTAAAGTCCTATTAAGTTTCTGCACTTCTCCTCAGAGCATTATTTTATTTCTAAATAACCACAGACAACTTCTTGTCAACGCGGCTTCTGCCAGGCAAATTAGAGATGACAGTTTCATTCTTCTGACTGTGGTGAGCTCTCATATGATGTTATTTAATGTGAAAAGCAACTGTTATATAGAGAGTGATTTAAAAACAATGAGGAAAAATAATAATAGTAATAATAATAATTTTAAAGGAGAAGATGGAGAGGGTGGCCCAGAGACTCTGGGTTAAGATGCTCAGACAGCATTTGCCAGCCAGGAGAATATAAGGGATGGGAAGGCTCTATATAATGGTTATAACAAAAGAGAATCAATGAGAGCTGACTTGATGTCATTTTCAATCTTTCTTTTCCTGACTGGAACTGAAAACATTTTTGTTTGGTTTGGTAGGGTTTATTTTTGCTTTGCCTCCTTGCTGTCTTTTCCCACCTCACATTCCCCTCCTCTGCTGAGTAAGCACTCAAAGCCATGGACAGTAGCTGAGCCCTGTCCTCCAAGGGGGAGTCCATCCTGCTCAGCCACTGCTGGCCTCATCACCCAGGAGCTGTGGGCTGGCAGCAGAGACCCAAAATCCACCCACTTGGTTGAGCAGCACCTCAGAAGCAGGATGCTCTTGGCATCAAGAGGTACCTCTCCCTCACAAATCACTCGGTGTAGAACTTTTTCCCTTATGTCTTAGTAGAGGTGCTTCACTAAAACAGCTCTGGCTAAAAAAAGGCGAAGTCCCTACAGTGATGTTGGTGCCAGGAGAGGGATGTCTGGGCAGCTACCTCTGCTCTAGCCACAGGCCTGCTCAGTGAACCAGTGTGAGTCATGCCCACACTTCTAGAAATATTCTTCTCCCTAAAGACATATGGCATCATCCACTTTTTCTTCTGGGAAAGTTTCTTGGCTCATGGTACACCCCAAGCCATGCCCAGGTATTGACTGCGAGTGCTAGCTGGTCAGGGTTGGCAGTGTGCCAGCCTACATCAGTATCAAAACAATAAGGGAGGACAAAAGCAAAATACCTGAGCCCAAAATGCCTCCTTGGGCAATGAGATGGCCATGGTGTTTTGACCTCCCCCAGCTTACAAACAACAAGCTGCTGGCTCTGGCTTCATGCTGATTGCTGCTGATAAAAGTGTGATCAGGGAGGAAGTGAAAAATCAGTAAGAAAAAGAGGTAAACCTGTGTGATGTCTGTGAACCAGCCAACATCTTACTGCATCAGTTTTGCCACCCACTGATCAGCTGTGATAGCTGGGCAGGAAAGGCTGCATTCAGTTGTGTTCATAAGGCTCTTCCAGACAAGCAGGGAGAGGACTGTAAATGGAAATGGTTGGGAGGGGCTGATGTGTTTTGGAGAACACCTCACTGTAGGAGTGCTGTGGCTCTGCAGTCAAACACTCAGACATCAGGGAAGAAGGCTAAGGTGGCTTCTGTCATCTTAACACTGCTTCCTCCTGCATGTGCAGCATAAGGCTGTCAACCTAACACTCAGTTTGTGGAAGTTGTGTAACTCCACTTAAGCTTTTAAAAGTCAGAAATTATATTGTGTTATATTAGCAAAGAAACAGCACATTACACAACTGAAAAAAGAGGCTGATATCAATGGATTTATGCTTATTGACACCAGATAAAAAGCTGCCTTTTACAGCAATCACTGGTTCGTTTTCCAATAGTATGATATCACCTCATTGTTTCTGCAAACCTTAGCTGTTGCCATGCTTCTACAACCCATTTGTCTCCTTGAATGCTCACACTGGTGCTCTGTCAGATCAGCCTACACTATCCTTAGCAACTTAGATGGTTTATCTTCTCACTATGGCTTGTATTCTAATCATCTGGGCACCTACCATCCAGACTGAATTTGCTTTTGAAACAGCAGGGTAGCCTTATGTAGGTACAATTCAGAGGGATATGGCAATTCCATTACTGTGAAGTTCATTTACTGCATGCTTGGGTGGTCTATATACTTTAGAAAATTTTCACTGTTTATGCTGCAGCTGTGAATAATCTCCTGAGTGCTGTTCTGTTCCAAATAGGTTTTCATCCCATCCTCAGCACCAGAATGCTAGAGAGCCCTCCAGTCACACATTAAGTAGTATGACCAGTTTCTCTCCAGTGAGCCTCTTCTAACATTTTCTTCTGAAGGGGACAAATTTAGGTGCACAACCACTTTTGTTTCATTGGTTTTATTTTTGAAGTCAGTCTCTATGTCAGCTCCTGGGGTGTACAGTAGAAAAGGCAAGATTAGGAAGTGTCCCTAGTTCTACAACTAAAAGATATCTGCAGTCTGTGATGAACATGTTTTTATGTGAGAGCTGCTTCTACAAAGCCCTGGAGAAACTTTTGTGCTGTTTCAGACCTGATGCTGCCATTCAGTGTCTCTTACTCCAGAGGGAAGTTGCTGTTCATAAGGCTCCAGGTGAATATGCAGGATATTCGGAGAGGTGAAATGAATACAAGCTAAGGAGTTCAATAATGTGGCTCTCCTCCAATGCTTCTCAGAAGAATTGGGGACTTCTGGCCCAAGGGATCAAGCTCACAAAAAGTTGGTCATTCCACAGGAAGACACAAAGGAGTGGAGACAACCTGCATAACTAACTGTCTGTGCCCACTCCTTGCTCCTCTACCCAAAAGTGTAGGAGTCCTTTGGAGGAACAGAGAGGGCTCAAACTGAAGTGCACTCACACTGAGTCTTTCCCTCAGCAACAGCCTCATCAAATGGCCCTGAAAAGTTAAGTTCTGCTTTGATTTTCATACTGTGAAAATTTATTTGGGACTGAGCCAGTCACCTCTGGCTCCTTTAAAAGCCAGCAGAGAGGAGAAGTTACTCCAGGTGGCAATTCATCTCCTTGAAAAAAACACAGAGCAATTGATTTCTGGAGGAACATGTTTTGCTCTACAGAGCAGTGGGGACACAAGTTGTGGCTTGGAGATGAAAAGCTGAATCTCTCAGCTGTGGCCTCTTTTTTTGGGACCTAGAACTTGGAGAGTGCATCCCAGGTTCTACCTTGGGCAAGGTTTAAGAGGAGAAATTCTTTAGAGAGGAAAGGTGTGCATTCTAATCCTGAAAAGGACCTGTGGAGAGGATTAATTAGTGTATCCCCATCCAAAAGAGCTGAGGTATGTTTGAGGATGGGGAAGGAATGTTGTGGTAATTGAGTCCATCTATCCCACTGCACAGTCAAAACGGTGCCTGTGTGTTTCTCCAGACACCAGCAATGTCTCCCCACAGGATATCCAGCTGTTCCTTTTATATGGGGAGAGGAGAGGAGAGGAGAGGGGGAGAGAAGGGGGAAATGAGAAGTGAAGAAAATTACTTTGAGCCATTACAATTGAACCCAGACAGTACTTGGATGTGACTGCAATTAAAATGGAAGGTCTTTTAGATATAGGAAAGAAATCCTGGCTCTTAGAGTCCGTGGAGAATGCAGTATTCAGTAACCACAGAGGCAGGCATACATTATAAATACATCTGTAACTACTGAGATAGGTGTGAAAATGTAATTAACTGGAAACCTACTGAGTTTAAATGGACTTTTAGTTGTTTCAGGTTTTTTTTTTCCTTCTTCTTTAGCCCTCCCTCCTCCCATTCTAAAGTTAAGTTTAGACTTGCGGGTCCTCTAACTCCCACTGGCACAGTGTAATTTAGCAAAGGTTGTTCCAGCCGAATTTGAAATTAATAATTTCAAATAGGCAAATCAATGATATTTAAAAGCTCCCTCCTGTGTGTTTGTACAATCTGCACAGGTATAAAAGCTAATCACATCTTGCTGGGGAAGAACATTTTTTATCGGTTTTAAGTAGAGCTTGGCAGTTTGGCAGGATCAAACACCATGTTTCTTCCTAAAGTGTGTGTGTGTGCACCTCTGTAATTTAATATTTCTCATTAACTTAGTGCTGGGAAAAGGTGTCAATGCCAACAGGGAGAGGCCAGACAGCCCCCTGAGAGATCATCTATTTTGTGTCACCATGAGATCTGCAAATAGAAGGAAGGGGACATAGAACGGATCATGCAAGATCAGAAACAGGAAGGTGAAAAATAAAGTTTATGAGGGTACTGCTCTTTTGGACAGTAAAGGGCTATGTCTGGCTTACCTAAAAGACATACAGGAGGATGCCAAACATGGACTTCCTTCAAATATGCCTGCAAATGCCATACTAGTTCAGGTCCAGCACTACTTGATGTCCTTTGTCATGATCACAGCACTTTCAAATATCATATACCTCATGAAAAATATCAGAAAAAATTGCAGACTCTACATTTTTCATAACAGCATTTCTTTCTAACACCAGTAATTTACATTTACTGCCCACCTGGAAAAAGATATTGTAAAACCACTCCCCACATTTTCTCTGGTTAGTACAATTTTGAATGCTATTACTATCTGCAAATCAGAGAATCATAAAATGGTTTGGGTTGGAAGGGACCTTAAAGATCATGTAGTTATGAATACTACCCCCTTTCTAAGTCCTCAAAGACCTTCAGCTGCAATAATTTCTTGCAGCAAGGAGTTCCATAGGTCAACTCTAGAGAAGGCAAAATATATGCTATTTCTATGCCAACCCCAATGTATAATTTATTTTCTGGATTAGTATTTTGCCTGTGCTTCTACATGAAAAGATCCTATTCAGCCCAGTGCTGTCTCATATGAAGAAGAAAAGCCAGCTGGCTGTGCTGAAATACTCTTTCAAAAAGTTCCAAGAAGGAGGAAGAGTCTCACATTTGTATTCTCCTTGCAACATCTCTTAATAATTTAATTCCCATTAGAAGTGCCTGTGTTGTAGGGGGGAAAGATTTATAGAGAGATTTCACTCCAGGTTGGGTTTTTGTCTTTCTGTGTTTTCTTGGCATTTATCATGCATGTTTTAATTTGGATCTGAGTCTTGCTACCATCTGGTCATTATTGCAAAGAAATATTCATTTTCTCTGAGTGACATGGGCTTCATTCATCATGGAACTAGCTGATTGCCCCTCGTTGTTTTTTTTTTTTTTTCCGATTACTTGGAATGAAGTCTGAAGATACTTAGCACCAGACACAGCAGTAGTCAATAAAGTTTGCAAAGTTAGTGGCAGCTGGTAACTGGGCATAGGAAAAATTAAAAGACACTTTTTAGGCTCTGATTCTTCCACTTGTTTCCATACGTCATGCATGGGAAGTGCAGCACTAGAAGCCAAGGCAACATTGCAGAGGATGGGAAGTGAACTGATGACTCCATTCCCCTTCTACTATTGAACTGTGAAGTGCTGTCACCATCAGAGTGAAACTTGGAGGTTTTTGCTGTCACCTAAACATAGAGAAGACAAAAAGGAGACAATTTACCCCAGAGGAATGTTGCAACAGCTACGCTCTGTTTCTCTCACAAAAAGAAAATACTTCCAAGAGTGACAGCCTCAGAAACAGTGCAAGTTCTTCATGAAAAGGTCCCAAAAGCCATAACTCAAGCTTTGAAGGGAAATTAGATATGATCACTTTTAGGCTCCTACCATGCAAGAGCCTTCCCTGGTTGCCTGTCACTGCAGACAATGGGCACAGAAGCAGGGAGCAAGCAGAGGGACTCAACTGTTTTAGGGTTATTTGCCACGTGTAGTGACCCACAACCACATCTGCAAAACCCTTTGCAAATAAACTGTAAATATTCTTTTCCTTCCCTGGTACTTCCCACATGCTGTTGTGTAGGTCCCTGGACTAATCTTTCTTTGGTTCCCTTTGTTGGCAAACACTCCTGTGCAGTTACTGCAAAGAGGGAGGGGGTGTGATGGGGAGGGGTGTGCCTCGGCCTCTGCAGGCTGGGAAAGCCAGGTGTCCACCTGGGGTTGGACTGGACAGTCTGAAGGACTGACATCCTTCAGCATCGTCATTTATGTACCTCCCCAAATGGGATATAACTAAAAAAAGGCCAGCCAGGGGCAGATGGCAACTTGGGATCAGTCAGGAGCAGAGACAGATGGCAACGTGCAACCAGTTGGAAGACAAGTTATTGCACGAGATTAGCTGGAAATGGCTGGGAATTGTAAAATGGGACTGGTTGGGAATGTAATTCTGTATAGTCATTTGCAAAGAGCTGAAAATTAGACCACCGTCCTTGCTCCCCTGGCAGTCTTGGACCTACTTATGTTTCCAAACAGTGCAGAGCCTCACAGATCTGCAGAAAGCAAAGTGATCTCACAGGGATAAGATCTGGCCAACATGATCTCACTACGACCTCTGGATTTGGTCCTAGAGATTAGCTTCTTTTTTGGAGAGAACAGGACCACTGGTAGCAAGCATTGCAGTTTAGTGTTCATCAGCTGCTGTCACTGTGCCCAAGGAAATATGTTTAACAGTTTTTGGACACACAGCACATTCTGTTGCACCATGTCGAGGGTGGTTTCAAATGGAGCAGCCAACAACTGGAGAAGGTGATAGAACAGCTTGCTTCAATTTGGACCATCTGTGACAGTGAGATTTTGGGGTTATGAATACTCAGCCTTCCTCCAACCTAGCAAGGCAGAGAGAGAGAGAAAGAAAGTGGGAACAGCTGTGAATTTGCTGGAGGGTATAACCAAGCTCCATATTGGGTAGAGCATCATCAAAATACTGAAATGACCAGGAAAAAAAATTGTTCTCGATCAAAATTAATTTTTACTCTTCCTAATAGGTGGCTTGTTTGGAGGCTCTGCTCCTGCTCAAAGTGATTTGAGGTTGGTCAGGTCCCATTACTCAAGTGTAATCTGTCATGATCTATTCAAACACAGGCAGGAGGCTAAGCAGAGCATTTATTTATTTATTTGATATCGAAGAAGGAGAGCAGCAGAATCTTCCAGTGGTAAGGGTATATGGGTAGGAGAGAAAAGGGGAGAGAGAGGCAATAAAAATAGAAGGCAGTCCAGATGTTTACTGCACACTAAAATACTGCCTTTCTTCTCTACTGAAAGCACCGAATGCTATTTTGTTTTTTTGGAATTCGTTTTCTGAAAGTGTCTGCATGAGGAACATCTGCTCCCTCAAATCCAGACCTACAATTTGAATAAATTATCAATATCTGGCAGAGCCTGTTATTAATGGCTAGAGTTTTATAAGATTCTCCAGTATAATAATAGCAAAACTAGTGGCTGGCATTCCTCCCAGAGGGACTCTTATTTGTCCCATTTTATTCTGTTCTGTTTTCTTTTCTCTTTTACTCTCTGAATCTGAGCATCATCAGTTGATTTTTACCACAGCTCTTGGCTAAAAAAAAAAAAAAAAAGGAAGAAAAGGAGAAAAGCCATTAGTATCCTATAAATCAAAAAGAAAAATGACATCTTCAGATATAAAAGACTCCCTTGAGTGTTTTGTTATTATTACCTGTACAAGGTTGCACATGTGGTTTCAGAAACATCTTCTTCCATCAGGAATCATCAGGTAGTAAGATTTCTCACTTCCATGCAAGAGATGAGTTTTATTAACTTCCTCTTCAGTATATACCCTGGTAATTAATGATGCAGAGCACCTTTGTGGTACCCTAATGTAGGCCGTTTATCAAAAAGTGCAACTGCATAGGAAAAGAGCTATGTTCCTTCAATATGATAAATCCAAGCTTGTGCTTGGGTGTTCTACATCTCTCTTTTAAGTGCAGCCACTCCTTATAATTGCAGGGTTTGACTTTCATTGCAAGTTCTGAAAAATCACCTCCTGGCTGAGAGGTCCTCCATGCACATGAGGATGGGCAGGAAAAAACTCATCACTTCCCACAGCCAGCAGAGCCCTAAACCCACGGGGAGATCATGCAGCCTAATTTTTGGTGCCACTCTGTGGAGCCTGTGGGAAAAGTAATTTGTCTGTGAGTCTCCTTTGTCAGTGGGGACAAAGGAGAATCCAGCATGGATTTTCTGCATGGAATTTCCGCCCTCTACTGTCATCTAGTTTCTACTGCTTTGGCCTGTTTGTTCCCCAGAGTTTAGCACTGCCTGTTATGAACCTTAGTGCAGGGTCAGGATCTGTGCCCCTGAAGTCATTATTGCATTTCTGAGCTTTTGGCAGGATTAAACCAATTCTCCCAAACGGTTTGCAAAGAGGATGGAGGTATTTGGCCTATAGGTACATCCATCACAAAAAGGGCAGAAAAGAATACTTCAAGGTGCTTTGGTTTAAGTCGTAATGCAAAAGCTCTGTCATCATATAAGTAAAAGAAAAATATAGAAGAAGATAATATAATCATGTCAGCAAATACATGGAGCCTTCAGAGTCCACAGGTTCCTCTTTGTCACTATGATTTGCTTAAAAAGGCTGGTGTCAACCCAAAAACAAGGAAAGGCAGATTTCACAGGAGCCTTCCTAGTGTGTAGATTTTGAAAACAGACCTGAATCAAGCAGCACCCACTGATGAGAGAATGGCTCTGAATAGATATGTAGATCCTGTAGGTTTGGATTAGCTCATCCCCAAGCACCCAGAGGGCCAGGAAGTCATCAGGACACAGGGACAGTCCTGGAGAGGGGAGTCAATAGAACAAACTCTGCACAATATCCCTCTCTACAAGGGTAGGCAGAGCTTTGGGGTGTCTCTTGGGATACCACATGCCAGTATTTTCATGCAAAATGCTCCTTTAGTCAACCAGTGGTGGTCCCAATACTCACCTCGGAGGAATGCCACCCATCACTGCTCTTCAACTGGACACTGAAAAGACTCAAGTCTTTTAGTACAACCATTCAGCCAGTTCCTAATTCACTGAGTGGCCCATATGTCAAAGCCATGGCTCTGATGCTAGACCAAGAGGTTCTGTAGGTCATTGTCAAATGCTTTGTGCAAATCCAGGCAGATGATGTCAGTCACTCCTCCCTTATTCACCTGGGCTCTCATCCAGCTGTAAAAGGCCATGAAATATGTCAAACACATTTTACCCTTAGTGAAGCCATGGTGGCTGTCACCTATTACCTCACAATTTTCCATGTGCCTTAGCACAGTTTCCAGGAGTATCTGCTCCATGATCTTTCTGGACACAGAGATGAGCATTCTTTTTTTTCCCCTTTTTAAATGGAGGATATATTTACCTTTTTCCAGTCACTGAGAATTTCACCACTCTGCCACAACTTCTCAAAAAGGATGCACAGTGCCTTAGCTACTTTACCTAACAGCTTTCTCAGGACCCACAGATGCACTTCACCAGCTTCCATGGACTTGTGCACCATCAGGTTCCTTAGATGTTCTCAAACCTGCACTTGTCCATGCCCGAGCTCCTAAGATACCCCTGTCCTTAGGACAAGTCAGCTGTTTTTTCACCCAAAATTGGTCCCTGTGAGCAGAGTCAATCCTGAGCACATGAGTTGCTGTGCTGCCTCAGTTGAAAAGCTCCATCTCATGCAGGGATGGTGAAAATGAATTAGTTAATTATGTAAAGTGCTTTGGAGATGAAAAGTGACATCTGAGTGCCAAGCACTACTATTAATAACAAAACATATACCACCTACCAGGTATTACTTCTTCTTTCCTCCCTAAAAAATATAGTTCTGAAGTTCAGATTACACCAGCACAAGTCAGAAGGAAAGCTTAAGATTTTCAGCAAAGTATTTCAATCTAAGCAATCCAGAATTCAAGGGACCCCATTTTCTTTGGCTCTCCCTGTATTACCACCTCTGTACCATGGTGTCCCAGTGCCAATCTGACATCCTAACAGATCATAAGTCTTGCACAAAAATCTGCCTGTCCTTATTTTGGTGTTTTGTGTAGCACTTTGTTCAAGTTCATGGAAAACATCTCTGTAGGTAAACAATATGCTCGATTGCTCCTCAGCAAATCACTTACATACCAACTTAAATTAAAGGACAGGTTTTAGGCTTGAGAAAGCTGGGTGCCAAATTCTTGGAGGGGGCCCAGCTTTACTGAAAGCCAGAGAGAATGGGAAGGAGAGGGAGGGGAGACATTTTCTCTGAATATTCAGCCTCGCATGAAATTCTAGATTATGGGACATGAAATGAGAAAAAATAAAAAAAAGACTGCAAAATAGTAAATTTTGTACTGTACCATGCAGGGTATAAACTATATCTCAGATTTGTGTTGGTATTTCAACCTGTTAGGTGTGCTCTTGCTGGGTCACTTGAAAACTGGACCTTGGTGGGAAAAGCAGCTGGTCATTATTGATTTTGGTCTATTACAATATTTCAAGATAAAGACTGCAAAAGTGTTCTGTGAGACAGCGGTTAAGTTACAAACTCTGCTGTAGCAATGTGCCTTATTAAAAAAGGATTCATATATGGCAACCAAGGCCAATATTAATTAAACAAGTCCAAACACTGCAGTGTGTTTCTGCAGGGGGGAAGGAGTTTTCTTTTTATGCAGCATACAGCCAGCCAAATGTAAGATATTTTGAGAATGAAGCAATTTGTTGAATACACATCCTTGTCCTCGTCTCTCCCCCTCCTTTTCCTCTCTCTCCTTGCACAAAATTTGAAAGCATTCATGTAAAATTGCTCTTAGGAATTTCACACACAGTTTTATTTATGGTAAATTTATTATAAGGATGTTCTCTGTCATTGTCTGAGAGATTTATTTATTGTATCACACTTCTGAAACTGCTGATATTGATTGTTTCAAGAGTTTGCCTTAAAGGAAGAGGGGGAGAAAAACAACAGCAAAAAAAGCCTCACGAATGAAAAGAAATGGCCATGTTGCTATCAATTATTTCATAATGAGATATGAGGAGAGAATTTTAAACATTATCTCTAGCAATACAGTTGAACAAACAATATATTTACTGGAAATTATACTCCAATGATGAATGGCTTGTTTTAAAATAGAGGCTTCTCTAATGGGGGCCTTTCAGAGAAGCAGTGACACACAGTCCAACTCACAATTATTATTGCATTTTAATCGAAACTGAATTCCGTATTTCTGCCAGAGAGTGAGAAGAGTGAATCCCATTTGCAAATATCTCTGTCCTGATGATCCCCAAACAATAACAAATTCTAAGCTGTCCAAAAATATTCTAGTGATAACTCCATTTGCCAGTAATTCATCCTTTTCCTCCTGCTACAACCCCCCTTTGGCTTTCTTTCTCAGTGTCCAGGTACATTTTCAACTGCAAAGATTAAAAAAAAAAAAAAGCTTTTCCCACCACCACCAAATGAGTGCACCCTTCCCCCGCCAACACCTCATCTTATGTAGAATAGGGAATTGAATATTACTCACTGAAGTTTCTAGCTATGACAGACAGTAATTTACCATTTTATTGTGATTCAGTGCTTTGGACAGAGGCACACATTGCCTGTCATGCTGTGTTCATCACTGACTGTAGAGACAAGCGTTGCTTGTCAAATAGTAGAGCCGTTATAATGAGGACACCTAGGTGTAACATAAAAGATTCACAGGCAAAAGGACTTCTTATGGAGGGCTTAAAGCCTCTAAAGCAGTATGAGATAGTTAGATAATACACAAACTTTAGAAGTGCTACAGACAGATATTTCCCCCTTACATCTATGATGCATACCAAAAATGTTATCAACAGAACAATATGTAAACCTTTGTGCAAAGTAGGCAGAGCAATTTATTTGCATTATCTCACCGCCCTGTAGAAGGGATGAAGGAGAAGGGATGTATGTATGATGTGGGACATGCAAACAGAACCACACAACCTAACCAGATGTGTGCAAGAGAGAGCAAAAACCTTCTACCTCACACCGAAGCTGTTGGATGGTCACTAATGAGATTTCCAATGATTTTAATTTGTCTTCATTTCTACCAAGGTTGGCTCTGCATGGCATTTCTTTCATAAAGCGAGAGGTAAGGTGGGCCAGCAGGTTACAGCACACGTGTCACACCATAAGCAGCTGTCAGGGGGCAGAACACTGGCACTCGAGACTGGATTAATCCTCCATCAAACCTAATTGGAAATAATGGACTGGATCCTCAGCTGGGGCAAACAGACACAAACCCAGTGTTCTTCAGCAAGGCTGTCCTATTTTATGTCTGTCACAGAGCTGCACAACCTGTGTGTGACTCTCTGCCTGTCATTGCCCACGTGGCTCCCAAGGCTGGAGCTGGTCCCCTGAAATTCCATCCCTTTGGCATGTCATCACCCTCTTGGTCAGGTAGGAAAAGGTCTGCACAAAACTGGATTAGGTTGTCCAGAGAAGCTGTTGCTGCCCCATTCCTGGAAATGTTCAAGGAAGGGCTGGATGGGGCTTGGAGCAACATGGGACAGTGGAAGGTGTCCCTGACCATGGCAGGGGTGTTGGAAGTAGATGATTTTTAAGATCAGTTCTGACCCAAAACTTTCTCTCATTCTGTGAAGGTTTGCAGAGCATTGTCTCCTCTGCCAGGTGTGGTTCAGGCCCAGGGTTTGCTCAGGGATGCAGGAAGTTTTGTCCATAGGTCAGAGAAGAGACCAGGAAAGGGGCTGAGAGCTGTGTGTAAAGCCAGGGCTGTGGTTGTTTCCAGACCCTTGGCCTCACTGTGCTCAAAAAAACCCCTGAAGAGCAGCAAGCTCTTCATAGACCAGGGCCCTCTGTGGGTACAGCTGCCTCTTGCTTTCTATCCCTCCCTCCCACCCCAATCTTTGTTATCTTGAGATTGCAAAGTGTCCTTTGAGTGTACACTTCCAAGGGTGAGCAGAGACATATCTGCATAAGTGCTCCTGTGTGAAGACCATACACTTGTCTGCCTGGGAGAAGGCTGGGTGAGAGGTTTTCATGAGCCATCTCTTCCAAACAAGTTTTTCCCCCAGGCTTCCCCACAACTGAAAACCATGTTAATAAACCCCATGTCAGATCTTCCCTGGCCAAAAGGACAGTGCATTTCCTCAGCAGTGCTTCCCCTGGATACTCTGTGGGAGGTGGGAGTTTTCTCCCTTCTCCTCCATCTCCTCCCTTTCCTGGGACAGGGACATGGAAGGAGCAAAGCTGGATGCAAATGCTGCTGGGTGGAAGTCGCACCATGTGCTTTTATATTTTCTTATTTGCACAGTAATGTGAGCACACAAGTTCATCAGTGCATTATAATATGCACATTTTCAGTCTTAGATGCTGTGTTACAGAAATCTGCCTCCACACACAGTTCAGCATCTCATTTGCAGGCAAGGTTATGTTTTCCTTTAAGAGTAGTTAGAAACACAACCAATTTTAGGTACTAATACTAATTTAGGAAAGTGCATGTTCTAATAAAGGTAGTTTAAATGTATTTAGAGGCTGAGGAGTACTTGAACTTTAATATTGCCAGTTTCAGATAACATTTGAATATTAGTGAAGCTAAACTGATTTATTGAATTACTTTAGGGAAGGGTGAGACACAAATGCAACATTTTAGTTAGTCTTATTACATTTTCATTTAGCTTAAGGGAAATTGTAACTGCTTGAAGATTGGATATTAGAATGCCCAGGTAAATTTTTGCAAGATTTTGCTTTATCACTACGTGCATATGTCACATGCTGACATTCATTTTCTAATGCTCTTTCCCATCTTTTGTCCCACTTCTCCTAAAAAAGAAAACAATATGTGAAATTGAAAAATGGTGCTCACTGAGGGGTTTAAAGACATTTGAAATTTGGAATATATTTTAAAGGTCAATTTCAGCAGTAATTATGTTATAATGGTGAAGCTTTTAGAGAATGCGAAACGCAAGATTAATATGTTGCCGGATAAAAAGTGGCAGAAGGCTCCATCTTGTGAGTGTGTGAGTACGTGTGTGCACGTGTTGAAGCTTACAGGCTCCACCAACACACCAGAGCAGCTTTCCCAAGCACAAGAGACACCCACCACACTTTGTACAGAGTGGAATTAGCGATTTAATTAGCTGAAATGAAATATTCTGGTTTACAGTGTGTATATATGTAAATCTCAGGTGGGTGCTTTAACTACATGATCATCTATGCAGCTTTATATTTTGTCAGGTGCTCTATTGGCTCATTGTGTGCTCCTTGTTGTCTCATAACCTAATGTGCTTTAGTGTACTTGATCAAAAAAAGAAACCTCTGAGTCACGACGATGCCAAACATCACATGAGTTTTCAGCTCTACTAGAGTGAGTTGTGTAAGAAGTTTCAGATCTTCTGATGGGAGCTACTGCATATAACACAGTGAGAATTTAATCAGTGTAGCCAACAAACTTACTTTTTACAAACCCCTCTCTGCTGGATGAAATCCTACCACCTAGGAATGGCATTATCCTGAAAACTCAGCCCTGGTTTTTACTGGTATGGATGGACACTTTCATCCCAACAAAGTTTTTCAGTCCTCTGGCTTCTTTTTTGGAAATCCAAGCCTGACAGCACATTTCTAAGATGAGCCACAGGGGTGGATCAAAGCCTGAACACAGAAGGGATTGTTCATACCCTCTAGCTGTCGCTATGTGAAGAAAATCCTGTGAAATTTTGAGGCCCCTGTGTACCTATTCATTATATAGGAGTAGGATTCCTATTTCTTTTATTTTTAGCATTCACAAGTCAGGGGATGAGGTCTGAGCTGGTTTTCTTTTAGACCAGTAAAGAAAAATTGGCAGGCAATGAATGTGTACCCAACCAGTTCTAGGTGGATATCCAGGTTTTTGCTGCCCTCCTCTCAGTGCATAGGGAGGCTAAGTGACAAGCTCAGGGTAGGCATCTAACACTTCGGCACTTAATCCTTAGATGAACCTCAATTGCATGCTATTCACTCCATTTGCATTTAAATTAGGTGCCTAAAGACCCCAGGAAGATGGTAAGCTCCCATCTCTCCAGTGACAGAGTGAATATGAAGGCAGAGCCCACACAGCAAGGGCTGTGATTGCTGCAGAAACTGTGAGGCACCTGGCCACTGCAGCAAGGCAAAGTAAAACAATAAACCAGAACATGATGTATAATGAGAGAACTAGTCATTTCCCAAAGCACATCGTAAATAGTATATTTACAACATTAATTAAATGTCTGCAACTAAAATTATTTATAATAGAGATGTGAGAACTCAATAGACTATTAGTGAAGTCAACTTGTTTCGTTCCAGAAGGACTGGACAAAGACTTATTACACTGTATATGAAAGTCTTAAAGAGTTGCTGGCTTAGAAAAGTTTCTTTCTAAGATGTCTTCATAAAAATAATGAATGTGTTATAGAGCATAGCTTATGAGAGAAAGCCTAGTTTGTCTTGACTCCTCTCTGACATATTTCCCATACAAACAAGGAGAAAAAAAATATGTGCTTATATCCTAATGAAATAATAGTGTAAAAGAGAGCCCCAGAAAACCTACACACTGGTGCCTTTTGTCTCTGAGTTTCTCTGCAGTGTGTAGAGCAGAGAGCAACTGAAGGCCAATGGGTTGCTGTCCTCATGACCAACAGCACCTCCATCTCTACCTGTGAATAAAACAGGATGTTGGCATGTGCTCTGCCCTGCAGTTTCCCACACTCCTGAAGGATTGGCACATCCTTTGACAGTTTTGGCCTGTGCCCAAGCTGACCATGGGTCCCTATATGAAGGCACACATCATTCCAAGGACCATTCCTAAAAGCCATGTGAATAAATTTCTGCCAGGATTGCCTCCATTCACCCTGCTTTGCCCTCCACTGTTTCCACAGGTCCTGCATGCTCATGGGTGCTGATGCATCCTCATGCCACACCTCAGGGCATTAGCACATGCTCCCATTTCCAGGCTTTGCAAGCTGCTTTGTTATGTAGGGCTTCTTTCCTGCAACTCTGAGCAGAACCTACACAAATTTACAGACCTATTTACTGTGAGCATGGCCAGCATATTTCACCTGGCCATGGTGCTAGAGAAGGGTCTTTAAACCCTTTTTCTTATTTAGACATGAAGACATGCCCCTGCTGCTTTTGGGAGGGAAGGGACAGTTTCTAGCAGCAGAAAATCCATATCTTTGAGCATTGATGAAGTTTTCTGTTCCTTCTCCAACTGTGATCTTGAGCTTGGAGGCTCAAGAGCTGGTTACTGTGAGCTGGTCAGGTCTTTCCCTTTTCCTTTTTCACACACCAGCATTTATTCACAACCCTCTCAGCTGGACCAGCCAAAAAATGACCAGAGAAAGAAAGAGGAGGTGTAAGGCCTATTATTATCACCTCTTATTTTCATTTTATGAGGCTGTGAACACCTACCAGCCAGATAAAATTGAAAATATATCAGATAACTACCAAACTCCATTATTATTACATTTTATTTCGATTTTCTTTTCCTCTTCTCCTCCCTCCTCCCTTCTTTCTGTGTTTTCATTGAGGTGACTATACCCACTTCTTGTTTATTCCTTGTCCTCAAGGTCATGCACTCTGAAGATTTCACTCAGTGCACTGAAGGGTAAATAAATCAGGAGAGATCAAGTCCCTCCATCCTCCTCAAGGAAGGAGTTTGCCCCCTGCAACTTCTGGTCCTCTTCATGGCTGTTGTCCACTTAAAAAACATCGTAGCTAGGCAGTGTCTCTTTGTCATCTCCCTTCAGATTCCAAGAGTGCTGTGCGTTAAAGGTCTGGAGCCACAGGGTGTGCCAAAAGCTGGGTCACATGTTTTGCTATGATGTTTCCACTATTTCAGCTCTGTCTAGAAAGGGCAAATGGTCAATCATCTTCCTGAGAGTTAATGGAGCATTTCTGCAGCAAGAGGAAAAAGTGAGAAAGTTTAAAAAGAGTGGCTTATTATCTCAGTCAGCCAAAATTCACCTGGCCTGTCACCTGCCTAGAAGTCTTCATTTCCTTTTTTCTTCCAGATTTTTCTTCCTTTGCTTTCTTTCACTTTTTAAGCTTTCCTTTAATTCTGTTGCTTCAGTTTCAGATGCACACCCCTGTTCAGTTCTCCAATTATAGTATTTTGAACTTTAACATTAAAACCAGGATACCTGTCTAACATCTTTCCTGTACATTTCTAAGCTCTTTGCAGACAGTAATTAACTGAATCTGATAACAATTCTGAAAGTTTAGGTGATTGGAGGCACAGAGTGCCTGAGTGTTCAGGTGCTTAATTAGTGGCAAAGCGAGGAAGGGAGCTCAAGAGTCCTGACTCCTCATTCCTTGATTTGACCATCTGATGTTGTCTCACATAAAGCACAGGAAAATATGGATCAGACTATCTCTCTCCACATCCCTCTTCATCTTATTCTAATTACATGCCCATATTTAATCTACTTTATCAATGCCAAATACCCCACCAATCTGCTCTGGCTAATGCCCTGTGATACTCTGATTACCCCATAATACTCTGTCTTCTGGTCCTAGCCTTTCCCGTGAGATATCCCCCCTCGCCTGCTCTAGCACTACAGTGGCTATCAATTATATTGAAGGATCAGATCCAGCTACCTAAACCAGTGAATCCAGCAAAAAAGCTTAATACTTTTTCTTTCTCCATCAGCAGGGACACAGGATCACATAATCATGGAATCACAGAATAGTTTGGGTGGAAAAGGACTTTTAAAAGTCATCTAGTCCAACACCCCTACAATGAGCAGGGACATCTTCAGCTAGATCTGGTTGTTCAGAACCTAGCCCAACCTGACTCTGAATGTTTCCCAGGAGGTGTCTTTCTGAGCATTGCAGGACTTTTTGCTTGTGGTGAGGTTTACAAGCACATCTGGGCTGATTTTTTCCCCACCATGTGCCCAAAGTACACTTTTCCTTAATCACTGCTAAGCACTCTCCTTTAGCATTCATCCTGACAAGTTTAAATTTGTCTCTGACTTCAGGTAGGGACAATACCTTAAGACAGGTAATATATACATCCCTTTCCCATCTATCCCCCTCCTTACATGCTGTATTCTAGATTAAGCTCTTGTACTCCCTTTTGTTTGCTTGGGAAGAACTGGGGGCCAGACTGAGGGATGGGGATGTGGTGCTGCCACGATGGGAAGAGCACAGGTCAGTGGGCTCAAGAAATTCTTCACATCTCCACAAAGACACATTTCAAAGTACCTTGCCCACAGTTGCAGAGGGAGCTTGGCAGAGTTTGTGACTGTTTCCCTGCCCACTGTTTCTCGAGGTGTCTCATTACTGGTGGGGCCAACCTTCACCTGCTCCATTCAGGTTTTTGGGTACAGCTGGGGGCAGCCAATCCTGGCACGTACTGAATCCACCTGTCTCAGTCTCTGCACTTTCTAGTGTTCATCATCCTGCCCCATGCTGCCATCTCCCTGACTAATTAATAAGTGAGTCATCTTCTCCTGTGGCCTCAAAATGCATTCAAGCTGTCAGAGGGACATTTATTTATTTATTTTGTTGTGGTTAAAAGACTACTCTCCTAAACAAGGAAAGGATAAATAAAATCAACTCAGACAAGGTTATTTCGCATTCCTAATTTCCAACACTATTTTTTTTTGTTTGAGTCCCACGATGCTTGTTCGTGTTTTTCCCCTTTCCCTCTCCCACCTGCTAACAAAAAAAAAAACAAAATACATTTTCGAATCAAGATAAAGCCATCAAAGAACTAACTAAACATGATTAGAAAGGACCTCTCCTTAATGGGAAAAAAAATCATGATTTAGACCTGGCAGGTTTCCAAATATCCCTGTGCAATCAACCAAAGAAACACATTTTAGAAAACAGAATTGTAAAAGTAACTTTGAAGAATTGGTTGCCATGGAAACAGATCTGTAAATACTTAACTGCAAACATTAAGTGACACAGTGATATTCCAGAGCTCAGGATGCTTTAAAAGGACGGCAAATTTCACCCAGCTCTTTAAATAATCAACTCGGCTGTGCTTTGATTTTTCTTCTTTTTTTTCCCTTCTCCTTTCTTTTTTTCACACTATTCAGTGCAATCGCATCCCTGTTCTCAGGCATGTGCGATAATGGAAATGCCAGAACTATTTTATAAAAGAGAGTCCTGATCTTTTATAACATGGAAGCAGAGAGGGAGGATGCAGCACCAAATACAGAGTCAGAGCAACCTGTGGAGTCTGAAAATATAGCTGAAATTCATTCTGTTTCCCTATAACTGCAGGGTCAGAAGAAAGCGTGATTGATTGTGGCTTTTCACTGCAAGAAAAACCACAAACGACCAGCAATTTCTTGTCATCTGCCAGGGAAGAATCAGATGCAAAGAAATAAAAGGGTTATGGGCAATTTTAATTTAAACAAGTGGGCACATTTATGTTGTGCTCTAGCCTTAAATCTTGGCTCAGAGTTAACTCTCTCCCAGGTTCCCCAGTACATTTTAAGACCCAACTCCTGTTGAATTCAGTGGAGTGAGAATTCCCTGATCCCTTGGGAAGTCAGGGCAGCACTTCTTTCTTGTCATGGAACATCCAAGCCTCATATACTTATCTGGTCCAGTCAAGCAGGTGACTTCATCTGAAACCTCAGGTGTTTGAGGGGCAAAACCTCTCTCCCCTGCTAAGATCTGAAGAGAAAACAGCATTGGTGTTTACTCCTGGGAGAACAGTGAGGGGCAGCTGCTGATAGACCTTTCCCTGGCTGCAGGTGCTGATTATAGAAGAATTTGCAAGCCTGCTTTCCCAAGATTCTGAATGATTGAATTTTCAGATGTACTTCAAAAGGTCTACATGTTCTCCCAGCCTCAGGGGAGGTGAGATGGTCATCTGTACCACAGTGTGAAGGAAATCTTTAGGGATGGTCATGGCCCAATACATGATAATAGAGTGAGCTGTGGTTATAGAACCTAGTCCCATCAGATGCCTCTTAATGGCTTTGCTCATCTGCTTGAAGTTTTGCAATATATGTTTTGCTGCAGTTTTAAAACCTAACATGGGCAGGTTAATTTAACTTGTAGAACTCTTTTGGGCAAGGTGATTCCTCTTTGGCTTCTGACAGATTCTGCTCAGAGCCTCCCAGTACTGCTAAAATAGCATATGGCTTTTCTGGAGTAAGGGACTAGGAGAGAGGAGAGGATATTTTCCCACTACAACTCTGCTGTTGGCAAGCATTTGGATTTGAACCAGAGATCCTCACTGCTGAGCAACAGCCTGTGAGTATCTGCAAACATGGGTTTAGCTGTTGCTTTAGGAGGACCTTTAATAACCTGCTTGTTTTCATCGTTCTGGTTGGGTTTGAGGTTTTCTCTTCCCCGTGGGCTGGCTCTGTTATCCTACTGAAAGCTGAGCGGTATTATCCTTTAAGCTGATTTTTCTGCCCAGCTTAGGGAAAGAAGGGACAGGCAGAGGAAAGAAAAAAACATAGAGGCCAAGGATGCAGGAAAAAAAAACAGGAGGGGACAGAGAAAAGCAGTTTGAAAGGAGCCCTGATCTCCAGAGTGATCACCTTTTACTTACACATTTTATTTGCTGGAAGTCTGTATGACTGTAAGAAATTCATCTATTCCCTATCTAGTTTAGGGGTTACTAAAATGGACAGTGAAACATAGATAGAGGGATAAACGTAGACATAGATAAGTTAGCAATCAATTTATATATATAGATGTATAATTTTTTTTTAAGAGGTGTCTTTATCTCATATAGCTGAAAAGTTCCCACCTGGATCTCTCCTCTGCACAGCTTGCCTATCTCTGTATCTCACATATATGCCATCTGTCTGGGAACCTCTGAGAGAAACCTGTGTGATCTTTGTGGAAGGAAAGTGAGGAAAAGCACATTTTCCTTTGCCTTTCTCCACTCCCTCCTGCTCCCTCCTCTGGATGCATGCTTCAAGGAGATGTGTGCATGTCAGGCAGAACTCAGCCCAGGCAGGGAGAGGAGAGGTGGTTCTCATTTGCAAAATCTGCAGTGTTTTCATCCTTGGCATGGTGGTGATGGGGTGGGAGAGAGGAAGGGGGTATGGCATGTCACTTCACTTTATCACTGCCTGGGCTCTCGCCTTGTCATTCGGCACTTGCCATGAATCTAAAGAGAGTTTGGCCTTAATAACTTCACACAAGTACTGCACTGCCAGTGACTTTAGAGACGGGTGACAGCAAGCAAGGAATTATAATGAATTGCTGCAAATGCCTTCTTCACACAAATTACAGTTATTTTCCTCTGAGCCTGCAAGCCTTCCAACATCAGGATTTTGGTTCAGAAAATAGGGTAGGGTGTTTTTGTGTCTAGGGAGGCAGGGAGGCAGACATACATTTTACCATTGCATTTGGACCCCTTCACCCCTTTCTTTCCCTACTGCCTCCCTGGGTTTTTTTTTTTTTTTTTTTTTTGCTGTTGGTTTGTTTCAGATTTTTTTTTTTCTCTCATGCAGTCAGAAAACTGATTTTCTCACTCAAAACAGTACAGTGCTCACAAGCCACCCTGTACTTTAGCAGAGAGTGGAAGGAAGTGTGGCCCTTGTGGTGACTGTAACAACTTAATTTAAGGTTATCATCTTTCCTTGCCACCACAGTTATCTAGACTGGACTGTGAAGGTCCCATTCTCCACTGAGGGCCATGTCACCCTGGCTGTTTGTCCATCCTGATAGGTGTGTCCTGCTGAGGATGCTCTTAAACTACACTCCTGCCTTCATTTAGGCAGCTGTTTTGGTCTCTGTGGGGTGTGGGCTACCGCTGCTGCAAGCTTTGTTTGGCTGTTCAGCACCCAGAGTCCCCATGACTGGTTCAGGTTGACTATCACTGCCCATAAGTAGATTCAGCTTTGTCAGTATGTGATGCATTTGGGTTCTGGCCATTGAAGAGGATAAATATCACCCAAATACAGCATGATTTCTTTTAGACTGGTGTTAATGGCCGGTATATGGCCAGAACATGGCTTATAACTGTTTTTCATTTCTCCATCAGTATCCATCTTTTCCTTTAACAGATATTTTTAGCAGTAGTGAAGTGATGCAGTCCTTGGCATTTCTAAGAAGAAATTGTCTGCACAGGCAGGTAAATTGCTCTAAAATCTCCTTGATGCTAACTCACAGCCAAATCTCCCATCTTAATGTTCATCCTGGAGACGCCTTCACTAGAGGTCAGATCATAGCTATCCCTTGGCTGAAGACAGAAGATTGTCTTCTTTTGTCACCCTCTGTGCTGAACACAAGACTGGAGATGACACTGTCTTCTCTGTGCATCAGAGTTCAGGTGATTTCAGTGGTGGTCTGCAGAGAGCAGAGGATATATGCCACAGAATCAAGAACAGCCTCCCCTAAGGTGCAAAAAGAGAACTGTCAGGCAGTCACTTTGTGCAGCTCTGCAAAGGTCACTTCTGTTCTGGCAGAGCATCTTCCAAAATCACTGGAGTAAATGGGAAGATTTTTTTTTTCACTGCCCTGCTTTTTGTTACACACTGGGAACACAAGAGAGTTTCTCCACATGAGTCAGAAGTGTAACTCTAACTGCACTTTAACCTCATCAACTTTAGGTATTTAGAAGATTCTCTAAAGAGTTTTGATTGAGACTGCAGGTCAGCTGAACTCTATACATTTCAGGCAGCTTTTCTCAACATAATCATCCATACAAGGAGGCCTTGCTTCAGCTGTTCAGTTCCTAGATTGGTTTTAAAACACATTATTTGTGCTATTGCCCGTGTTACTTGTTTAGTTAGCAGCTGTCATATGTCAGGATCAACTGAGCGATGATAATGCGTGGCAGAAATATTTCAATTATACATGGAGCTGTTCTTAAGCATTTAAAAAAAAATGGATGTCTGTCATCCAAGCCCATTTTATCCCGAAGGTGCACGCTTGCTGCTGCTGGGTCTCAGGTGCATCCAGGACAGGTATTTGATCTTCTGTTTACATTGGAAATGGGTTTGATTTTGTGAGGGTGTTGTGGGAAGAGAGGAAGTCTAAAGTGTTCTTAGAAACAAAGGACTGAAGAGCAATTGAAGCAATTGAAGAGTGAGTATTTCAGCAAAGGCTCTGGGAGCAATGTGCTTTCCTTTTCCCTATCCCAGAGTGTCTTTGGGTCGCCACTGACTTGGTTCCTGGCAGGGAGAGTCTGCTGCTGCCGGTGTCAAAGCAGTTAAAGGGACACTGCCAACATGCTCTACCTCCTCAGGAACAAAGTGTGAATTACAAGTAGTTTCAGGTGCTATGTTTGCCCTTGAGTATCCTTTGCTGATTTCTGTTGTCTCACAAACATGTTTTGAAATGCCTCTCCTTCCCTTACTGCAGTGTGAAAGCCCAATGACGGACTGTCAGTTGCTGAGGGAGTGTTGCAAAGTCCATCCCTGGGCAGAAGGGTGATAGTTTCACTTTGTCAGTCTCCCTGAAAAAAAAAAATGTGTGTGGTGATGGTACCCTGCATCATGCACCTTGTCAATAAATTTATCAATTAAGTTTCAAGGCTAGGAAGACATCCACTGCTGGCCTTTGTCAGAGATAGGACATGCTGCCTGGATCCACAGGCTCTACCTGTGCAGCCATTTGCAGGTTATAAAGTATGGCATGCTTATTTCTTTACAGTTATGTCAAAAACTGAACCAGCTCCTTTAGTGCTTAGATCACAATTGAATTGGGCAGGGTTAGCAGTTAAGAAAATCTATATTTAACTTGGAGGTGACTAAACATTACTGGTGCCATCTCACAGGTATCTGATACTGCTGCTACTTTGTCTGTGGCTCTAAAATCAGGAATGAACCTGCAACAACCTTGTACAAGTGTCATCATACTGGATGGAAGTGTGGCCAAATGGTCTAAAATTATCCAGGTACCAAAGTTTATGAATTGCCATCCACTTTTTGGGCTCCTTGTGCTGCCTTCTGCCTGCATGGGTGGCAGGTCTAAGGACACTTATTTGATGAGTTACATCAGGTCAACAGAAAGAAGACAAATAACTATGTATAGCACAAAAATATCTAATATAGGAGCTGTGTGTTAAACACTGTGGTGTTAATAAATCCAGATCAGGTGTGAGCACACAGTCAAATTACATTAGTGAAACAGCCAGCTCTGCTACAGTCTTCAAGTTTTAACGTTAGTTTTATGAAGAAGAATTGAAAATAGATTTTCTGCAAGTGGGCATTAATCCCAGATTCTATCTGAACCCAAGGCTGAATCTGAAACTTTTTGAAACACAGTTAAAGCATCAAAAACATCAAAGGCATTTGAAGTAGTGGTATCTAAGATCAGCACTTTATTTCATGTGCCTGAAGCTTTTGTGATCCTTTAGCTGGTTCCATGTACCTGGATAACGTTTAACCACAGCCTTACTTAAAATACTTAAACCAAACACTAATATTCCTTTAAGAGGGCAACAGATTCCACCTTATTTTAAAACTTCCTGAGTGAACCAAGCAAAAGTGGAAATGTCCTCACAGTCTTCTGCCCTTCTCTAGCAAAATGAACCCAAATAGAAAAGCTGACTTAAGCAATCACAGTTTTGTCAACATTTGGTTTTGTTCTGGATTTGAATGAAAAGGCAGAATATCAAAACCCATCTTGGGACAAGGAGTTCTGGAAACACTGAAACTTTTTTTAGTCTGACATCTTTGATTGAGGAAAAACATTTAGACTTTTCTCAAATTGAAATTCAATTTCCAAGCGGCCAGACCTGAGCTGTCGCAGCGCCTCAGGCAAATGCTGTGGATGGGGGCACCATGGGATTTGTAGCCTGGCAGGGGAGCCCAGCCCTGTGAAGGATGGGGATGTAAGACAGCTAAACTATTGCTCTCACAAGAAATGGCTTTCAGCACTATTATTTGAATTGTGGGAAGATTCTGCTTTCATCAGAAGTCCTTCAATTATCTTTTTTCAAACAACAGATAATTCTCCCCATTTAAAGGAGAAAATGATCTGTGGGTTTAGCAGAGAAAAGAGGACATTTGACCTAAAACACATCCTTGAAAGGTGGAATTAAGTGTTCTGTGCATAATTTTGGAAGGGGAGGGAAAAAAAAAACCACAGAAGAACTCAAAACAAAAACTCTCCCCCGCAACACACAATTGGTTTATCTGATGTGATGTTTGTGATTTCAGTGAGTTTGACCAGTGTTCTTCATTAAGAATCTACTAGTCTACTGGATTTTGAGACATTTTTGGCAGGGATCAAGACTTATTTTCTGTTGCATAATTTAATGTTATTACTAATTAAATGCAATAATAGTAATGAATTCAGTCCTCAGGCTTGAGCAAATGCAGTGATTTGAGCAATCCACATTGCTTTTTTTAGTAAGATTTCTCAAAAACAAAAAACAATAACAAAAACCAAACAAACACCAAAAAAAAATTTTAAAAAAAGGAAATTATGAATATGTTTTATAAAGTTAGAGGCTTCAGAGTTGTAGATGTACATTATGCACAATTACATGTCTTGAGTGCATTATTTCAGAAGAGTGGAAGGAGTTGTATGTCATATCTGTGAGGTTCCTAATTCTAGAAAAAGAGCAATAGTTTCAAGTGGATTACAGCAGCTCTAGTTAAACACCCCTCTTCTTTGTAGAGAAACTTTCTATATGCCTCTCTTAATTCCTTCCCTATTTCTTTTTCATTGTTATTTCCAGTAAGTGGAAGTGATGAAACCTAACCTGCCATGGTGACTTTGAGCTGTATGTACCTTCTCCCTGTTGGGTCAGCCAGAGTTAAAACACCACACAGTCAGGGTGGTTACTATCTAAATCCTCTAGTGCCTCAGAGAAGGAGGGAAAAAAAAAATTAAGGGGTTTTAAGGGAATGGGAACAGCAGTGGCAAATAAATAACTGGGTGGATTAGAAAACATTTTTAGGAACATAAATGTGTGGAAGCAGAGATTTGTGCAAGAAACTGAGATGTGTATTGGGTGTTTCAAGAGAGACAGATGGATGAGACCAGCTTGCTCTTCATCCTCTTCTCCCACTGTTCTGCTGAGGTTCCGTCATCAGTGAGGAATGGGAAAGATGAGCCTGCTCTGGGGAGGGCAGAGCAGGGCTGTTCAGACCTGGAAAGGATTCAGGCAGAGGAAATGCTTGGCCACCTTAGCTTTGAATGAGGAAGAGAGAATCCAAGAGGCAGAGAGAGGAGGAGAGGCAATTTTGGATGATTTGTTAATTTAAAAGTGCACTAGCACAGCAGACCCTGTACTTGATGTCACTATATGAATTTCAGGCCTTTTCTTCTCAGAGAGCATCAGGGAAGGAAGAGAGAAAGGCAGAGGTGACCCTCAACCTTTCCCTCCCTAAAGAGCAGAGGGAAAGGGCTGTCAGATGCAAAGAGGTCAGAGGAGCTCTGGCTGTTACCACCCACCACCAGGAGAAAGGCTCATCCCTGCTTGTGTTTTGAACAAGAAAGAGATCTTGAGGGAAAGAAAACTTACTACATATCTTGCTGTAAAGGATTTTAAATGCCTTTATTTACCAGCACTTGCAATAGTTTTCTGTTGAGATCAAGACATCATCAGCTAAAGAGAAAGGAATCTTTCAACTGAAGGTGCATGGGGTCAGGAAATAATTCTCCTGCCCTCTCTGTTTAGTTTTGCATAATTGACCCCATGAATTATGGGGGTGAAATGGGGAGAACACCATCTTCCAAGGCAGCAAGCACTACCTGGCAGAAGACAGGACCAACACTCTAAAGTCCAGTGCAGCAAATTCTGTTGTCTCTTTTAATATCCACAGTATTTCACCTGGAGAGACACCCACCAAAGCCCAAAATGTGTAATGCTAAAGTAGATAAGTCTACTGCTGTTTGCCATGGCTTATCTCATCCTTGGCTAGAATGAAATCTGATCAGTGGTGTAAATCCAAATTCCTTTTCTTCAGAACACTTGCTGACAATTTGGACAAGAAATTAATTTAAATAGATAAGTTTCATTGCTAGCCACCTTTATATGCTGAAGTGCTGTAAAACATACCCAGCTGTCTAGCTCCTTGTCCCCCCTCTCCCCACGCATGTTTTCCAAAGACAGTTCAATTAGGTTCAGTTTATTACAGAATAGTTAGGGTTGGAAATGATCTCTGGAGTTCATCTAGATCAGTACCGAGAGGGGTTGGAGGTATTTTTGATTATGAGATAAACTGCCAGAACAAAGAGGAGCCAGCTAGACTGCTGCTTTTATTTGTGGTTAGTAAAGAGCAAGTTTCCTTGTCATACACCCCACACCTCATTTAGAAAAGGAAAACACTGGTTTACCAAGAAATTTCTGCCTCTTGTAAAATGTGGAATACTAGAAGTCAGTGGCAGACTGCAGTGGAATGACTGCTTCAGATACTGAAGTATATGATTTTTCAAACAAAGGGTAGAGGGCTCAGACAGAAAGTTTAGGTGTGGTGTGCAAGAGCTCTTACCTGAATTCATTTTGGCTTTGGCTGAGATACAAGAAGATGCACATCTTAGCAGTTAGCAAAATCTGCTCCCAGACGTGATGATCCCAGCTTCCCAAAGCCCTTCCTACTTTTGGGAATGTAGCTAGGTCCTTCCCTGGAGGCAGCTCTTACCACAACCATGTCTTCTGTACTTGTAGGGTCTTTCCCAAACCCACCCCTGCGGCTCAAAGAGAGCCTGGACTCCCTTTGTCTTCCTTGGCAGTCTGATGATGTCCTCTAGACTTCCTCACATTAAGCTTTTGTCTTTGACACCCTTGGGATGCTGAAAAGACCCTGAAACCAGTTCTATGTTTCACCATCAGTGTTGCTTTCACTAGGCATATGAATTCCCTAACTATGATACAATCAACAAGAAAAAATGACGTAAATCTTGGCATTTTACAGGAAAAAGCTGCAAAACATTTCATGATTTCACAACAGTGCCAATGCACAAATGTTCAAAAGTGATGAATAAGACCCCCAAAAAATCCTAGCACTGATCAGCTTAAAAATATTTTTTTTTTTTTTTAGTGGTTCTATTTGGCTTCTTATCATTTCTCTTGTAGTTTTCAAGTCTTCAGGGCTCAGGACTTTGTTCATATTTTCAAGATTTTGTTGTTCACAGCAATTCATGTCTGTAAAGGTATTTATTTTTTTAACTGAAACCTGTGATTTGTACACATAACTGCAGAACTCTGAGAGGAGTCATCTGAGAGGAGAGGATCAACACAAAATATTCTGACATTTAAAGAAATTGCTGGAGTTGGTAATATGGGTTCATTACCACTGTTCTAGTGGCTTTTTTTAAACTAGTAAGTATGGTTTTAAGAATGGTAGAAATTCAAGCAGAAAAAAAAATCTTACTAAAAGAAGCCAGTAGCAAATAGCTGGTCTGCTATGACAAAGATGGTTCTTAAACTGTGTAAGGATTTATGATTTATGGGAAATTATTTTTCATGAGGTGTGTGCTAGTGCTCTCTTTGATGCTTGCATCCCTGAGGAGGATATGTACATCTTTTAAAGTGTTCCTGGAGATATTCCCTGTGAATTCATGCAAGAATTCACAAAGTTTAGCATCCATTTTCTTTAGCTCTAAGCAGCCTCTCAGATGTATTTCTCTTGCATTCTAAGTATAAAAGCCAGTGGCCACTCAGTGAACCTGGAAGGTGGGGGTCTTGGATATATATATTTTTTTTTCCCCTTTACTGCAAAAGAGAAGGGTATCCTCATTTAAAAGGGACCAGAAAAGCTGAGGAAGATAAGACGAAACCTGTGCAACATGCAGCAAAGATTCCTCTGAGAGGACCCAGTGGCTTAAGAAAGACCCTTTGAATGATCAATTCCCTTATGTTGTTCATTGATTTTCTCCTGGTTTTTCCTTATCTTTCCTTCCCCGTTGATATCTCTTTAATTGACTCCTGATTACAGATTACACCACTTACAAACTGTTATTTGTCAAACAATGGAGCCTGGCTTCTCCCTGTGGCTTGGAAAAGCACATGAAGCTTTTGATAGTTTTAGGAGGTTCAGACTGAACAAACTGGAGAGAACGTAAGATGATCTGGTGGTAATTGGCAAAGAAGGAACTGTATAGAGTCTTCTTCAAGCAACTACCTTGTTTACACTCCCAGGCCTTTATACTGCTAGGAAATCCTGTATCCTGCAAGAATTACAATGCAGTAGAATCTGCAACTGAGTTCAAAATGTGCTTCTTGGACTCATTATCAACTTCAGCTCTGTTTGCAATGCTTAGCATATAAATTATTTAAATTAAACTAACTACATAAATTATTCAAGTTTCTTTCCCCCCCTTTATCTTTAACAGACACTGCAGAAGTTCTGTGTTAGTGGTGTCACACTTCACTGCCAATCAGATGGGAGTGTTAAAGGCATCTCACAACATTGGCAGTGCCTAAATGACCACGAGACTCTTAGGAGGCAGCTACCAAGAGCTGAGTGACAGTGACCCTAGAACAGCCCACCACCAGGGATGGGCAGCATTCTGCTCAGCACTGTAAACAAGGAGGGAGTTACAAAAGGAATCACAGGAGGGATGGTGTTCCAGAATAGATGCAATCTGATCCTGTTGAATTCTTTCTGCATTGCCTTTGGGTGTCTCCAGGGCTTGTTGCTCTTGTTGTGGGGAACCTGAGGTTCTCACATCCATGCTGTGGGCAAACCTAGAGCAATGTTAAGGGCCTTTCCCCTTAGGAGACATTACCTTGACCTGGCTCCCTTATCCCCTAGTGAAGTACTTACAAGCATCAAAAGTGTGGTCTTGATCTTCAGCTGCCTTCTTTCCTGACATCTGCTGTAGCACCTTCATGACCAAAGTCCACAGTGGCTGGAATGAAGCTCTGACTTGAAGGCATGTGCAAGCTGATGTTTCTTTAGAGCCTCAGCCAGGTGTTTGTTTAGGTGTTTCACATAGGCAGGTATGGCTCCCAGCTCCAGGAGGGCAAAAAATATAGAGACTACTTTAGAGGGAGAACTGCCAAGGGCTGGTTTGTAGACACTCAGAGAGAGGCAGCAGTAGAGTGTAATTATAATAGGAAACATGAACAGAGCCCTTAGTTTCAGCAGACTTCTGAATTTCTCATTATACACAGGTGTTTTCTTTCCTGTTTTCTTCTTGCTATTTTCTTAATTTCACATTTCAAATATGATTCAAGAAAGCAGCCTCCACCATGTCCCCTGATTTTGCTCTGATTGATTTGTAAATCTGTGAGGACATGGTTGAGTTAGATTTCTGAGTATGTCCAGGCATTGTGATACATCACAGCTGTGGGGTTTGTGGGGGCCATATTTCAGCTGTAGGGAAACAAATAAATTCTTTTGTTCATCAAAGTCCCCATGGACCATCCACGTGATAGTTCAATACAGGTCTAAATAAAAGAAGACAAAATCCAAGATATTGATGACTACCTGTTTAATCTTGAGTTAGTGTAGCTATCAAGGACTGACATCAATCCAGGCTGGAGGGAAGTAAGACAAATAAACTTATAATAAATATATAAATCATTTGAAGGATGTAAGGATGGGCATGGCATGATCCTTGTTGAAGGGAGAGGGCATTACAGAACATAGAGCAGGAGGACATGAGGCAGAGAGTTATCTGCTGAGACACATGGTGAAGTATCAGAGCATCATCCCCTCTTTGGGGCTTGAGCATCCCTACAGACCAAGCAGCAGAGCCACAGAGGAAGGGTATGGCCTTTTTGTCACTTCAAAAGAATGTGAACCTCCTAGAAAGGCAGGCTCAAGGCTCAAATGATATGAGTGTGATGGAGAGCACACTGCCATCCTTGTGACTTGACAGTAAGTCTCATGACACTCAGGGCTTTCCAATTACCTGCAGCTCTTATGAGTATTTGTGTATATAAAAGCCTGTTTGTCTTTGATTTTAAAAGAAGTAGAAGATTACCTCCTGATCACAAGTTCGGGAGAACCTGAACTCTTAGAGCACAGAAGAGCAGAAAGAAAAACAAAATTACTCAGAGAAATCATTGAAAAAAAAAGGAGAACAAGAATCATTTAAATCTCTCCTCATGATTCAGGGCAAGCAAGGAGAACATACTCTCCTATCCCATTTTTCAGCAGTTTGGAGTTGCTGAAATACAAGCAGGTGAGAGATATGCTGTATTCATTAAAGATGGATGTGGCATGCTTCTTTCTTTTTAGGCCACCAAGAGATGACATTCTGTGTGTGGTGATTACTAAGAGGATAAGATGGTGTTTCTATTGGTTTTATGCTTGCCTCTATTGGAGTAGATAGATGCAATCACCCTGGAGATACTGTATTTACTTCTCTTTACTTATTTACTGTGTTTCTTTTATTTCACTTTAGGGGACTAGGCTGGAATTGACATTTCTTTCTCTTCAGCAGCAGCCTCCTCTCTCAATGCAGAGTCTCTGGGCACTGAGTTAAGCCAGACAGTGGAATGGACCTGCTGTAAATAGTGTTGATAAATTGGGTAGATAACACAGCATGGCCTGGTTTACCCCAGTGCACAGAGTAATAAAAAGGAGCTTCCACCTCAGAAAGGTCACAGTATTGACAAGGGGAACGATTGTGGGAATGGCAGTTGTGAGACGCCTGTCGCTAAAGTCACTTTTCCACAGGAGATGCTGAAGGCCTTTTCCTCACTGCCCTCTCCCCTGAGGCCATTTGATTTAGTGGTGCTGGGAGGTCTGTGAAGATGAGGATCCCTGGTGCCAAAGAGAACTGAGCTGCAAGGCTCCCAAAAGCTTTGGCCATTATGCAGGGGCTTTTCCAACGAGACCAAAATAGGGCAGACCCCCCCAGGGCTGGCCCAAGTGTCTTTAGATGCTTTTTCACCACATCCTGGGGAGCCACGAGGTCTTAGTGAGAGGGATGATATGGTGCCACCAATCAGTCACAATTCTGCCAAGCAGTTCAATGGTTTCCTGTGGTAATTTTAAAGAAGATCCTTTTTAATCCTGTGTTTACATTTCTCAGTTCATACACAAGAGAGAACCATAATAGCCAACAGAGGAGCCACCTAATAGACATTGTTGAAACGTGATTTTGGAGACACTAGAACACTTGTGGGTCACAGACACTGGGCAGAACTTGGGTCATGTGTGCCTGGCATGATGGAGATCAGCCAAAGAAATAACTCCAAGAGACAATTAGGAGTCTCAGACCACTCTGGAGAAACATGCACCCAAAAATCTCATCCTCAACAGCCCTACCTTCCCCTTTGAGCAGTCAAAGCAAGTGTTGTGTGTTCAAAGACACCAAAGCAGAGATGATAGAACAGAGAGTGCAGTTGGGTTAACACGAATCCACAAATTGAATAATCTCTAAGGTCTTGTCTAGACTTGCGGTCCTTTTCATGTCACAGCACCTTTAAACAGCTTCTCAATTAACATACCCAATATCAGGACTGGAAATCCAGGTCTAACAAGGTTTCATTAAAAAGCAAGGCATACAGCCCACCAGCTGAATTCCATGGACCATGCCAATTGGCACTGGGATGTGACATGATCATATAACAGCAGCCATTCTGTGTCACATCGAAGGTCCTTGTAGTCCAGCAACCTTCCCTGACACTAGCCAGCAAAGCACGCTTAAAAAACAAAATTGAGAGCAAAGTGCTTGTTACAATGATTTTTGCCCCAGTTACTCTTCCAGAGTTACTCTTTCAGCACTCCAGAGCTTCTGGGATTCCAAAATCAAACTTGTACATAAAGTACTTTGTACATCAATGACAAAGTATACACTAAGTGAAGGCATTGCTGCATGGTGGGGAAAACTATTTGTTCTCCCCAAAGAAGCTAAACAAGTACGACAAAGCATCCATTCCATCATTTCATTTCAAGAGTGTTGCCCATGATGCATCAGGAAAGGGAGTGTGTCCACAGTAGAGTGAGTTCCTAAGCTCTTTAATGTGTTGTGCTGCCCTAACAATATTATAATAGATGTGGTTTTCTGAATGGAAGGAGCAATGGTTTTGGCCACTTCCCATCTTTTGACTATTTACTTACTAAAAAATTGGCTCAATAGTAGTTTCCAACAGCAGTCATGGCCTACTCCCAGCTAGGAAACTCTTGTGAGTTTTTTATGAGACTGACGTTTTGGGGACATTCCTCTTTTGCATTAAGAATTGGCCCACACCAAGGACTAGAGTTTGATGTATCATCAATTTGTGTCACTTACTACCATTTCAAATTCAAAGTGACATGGATTTGGAAACCTTGCTAGATGCGGAACTGTGGCAAAAGGGCTGAGTTTGGCCAGGGTGGGAAATTGTAATGCCTTGAGAAGATGACAGTAAACTGGCTCAGGGGAAGCTTAACCAAGGCCCCAACAATGCCCTATGCAAAGGCAGTCTAATGATTTAATACCCCTGTTCCTGGACAGTGGTGTCTTGAAACCCAGAACAGCAATCCTTGCTTTGGCCACACAGCACAGTCTTCCAGGGAGCCAAGAGCAGCTCATTAGACTGCAAGATCTGTGCTCCTTGCAAGAAGCTGGTCCCCATCCAGTTTTGACAGTCTCAGTCAACCTGTGCCATCTGTCTGGGACAGCTCCCCAAACACAGAGCAAAGCCTTTCTCAGAGCTTCAGCCACATGGAGGGAATATTTCAGAGTGCTGGAAACAGTGGTCACTGTCAAGTGCAGTAGCTTTTGGCCCCAGTGGTCACTTTGTCACAGATGTTGCTGAGGTCTTTTGTAATTTCCAGGCACTTCTGGGAGGCAAAAAATAATTCAGTAATCACAGAATTAGAAAATAAGTGGAAAACTAAAATTGGTAAGCACACACCTAATGGTTAACATTTTCCCTCTACCCTACCTCTGACTGCAAATCTCCCCCCTTTATTGGCAGAATGACCTGGACCTGGGTTCCTGTGAAGTGAAGTTAGTTTGGGTTAGTCTTGCAGGAGGCTTTGGGCTCTCAGTGATGATGGGAAGTGAGATAATAGGGCCCTCAGCAACTCACCCTCACCTTAGGCTCATCCACTGGGCACATATGGGGTAATGCATTCAGCTCCTATTGCTAAGCAAGTCAGGGTTATAAACATGATTTTCATAATTGGGTTTTAACATACATAGAAACCATCCAGCAGTGATGATAGCTTTGCATCAGAAGAGCCTTAAGACAGAGAACAGCTTCTCTGAAGTGTTAAGAATCCCAGCATATTTATCTTAATAACTTTTATTACAGCCTGCCAGTTTAAACTTAATGACTAATTTATCGTATAAAATACCAGCAATATATTTTTTGGTTTTGCTAATTAATTATCTCAAACAAAGGTGATATTTATAAAACTGTCCAGAAATCGTATGTGCATTAAAATTGCCTTGCAGCAGGAGATGAAATTATTACTAATATGGGATCAAATTATTATTGTATTGACTTAGTTATTTTATTACCTCATAATGGATTTCTTCATTATTTTCCCCGGGATTGTAGCATTCATGATTGTATTAAAGTCTGTTAATCTATGCAAATATCATTAGGAGCTACTAATAACCATGGCAACTTTCTTCAATTTCAAGGAATGTGGTAAGTACTCCCAATTCATTGTTACGTTCTGTTTGTATGATGGGATTAACTCAGCCCCCAAGTCCTTGGGACAGTGGGTGGGCAGCAGATCCCTGTGAGCCTTTCATGCTCTACAGATAGATAAAGTAGAAGGTGGGAATTTGTTTTTCTGCTTAAGAGGTGGCACAATTTTCAGCACCACCTCTGTAACCCTGCCTGATGTCAACCAAGTCACATGTTAGTTTGGAAAAGGGACATGTCATATAAATTTCCTCTGTATTTCCAGCCCTGCTGTCTATCCTCAAAAACAATAGTCCACCCAATAGCCCCATGTTTTAAAACTGCAGTGGGAATCAGATATTTCCTAAAGGTCAGGTCATGGAGTTGCAGCTTTTCTACATTCAGGACAAAGCCGAAGCAAATAAGGAAGGTGAATTTTCAACACTGGGTACAGCTTTCAAGTGTCTCATAGGTGATCTAATACCTTCACACTGATGTTTCAGAGGTGCTCAATGAACCATTTTTGAGAGGACTGAGATTGCTGCAGTGTCTGTCAGTGTTTGTATCGACCACTTCAAAAAAATGCAGACAAATATTAAGCCTTGAATGTTTCCCTTTTCAACATCTCTGAAAACTGAAAGATGCATGCATGAATAGAATGATAGGTAAGGGAAAGTACACAGCTGCTGAGTGGTATAACTATTTATCTCTATTACCTATTAGTTTAAATTCACATCTCCCATACTTAGATAATGAGGTTACACACACCTTTGTAGTAACGCACACAAAATTAAATAGAGGAAAATCAGGTTAAATTGGATCACAGAGTGACAAGGATGGAATTTCATCTCCTTACCCATATCTGTCTGTCTGAACTATCTGTCTCTCTAAATAATCTAGATCCATAGCTTATATGCAAGCAAGACAATCCCATCAGCAACTTTCCAGCAGTGATTTCCAACTGATCAGTACTATGTTGTTCCTGCAATATTAGGGCTTACACAGGGCTCTCCTGTCATTTCTGAATGGCACCTGAAGCCTCCTCTTTGAGTTGACCTTAGACTGAAATCAGTTTAGGTCCAATTATAAGAGCTACTGAACTCTGGGTGCCCTTGTTTTGCTCCATCAGCATGTGCACCACAACTGAGAGGAAGACAGGCTTTGAAAATGTTAAAGGCTTCAGTTTTTGACACTAAAGTTGCATTTTGAACTATAAACAAGCAAAACGGACTTGAGATGTTGGTGAGCAATCCCACAGCCCCAGGGATTCACAGGAATCCTGTCTTCTCCCTTAAACAGTAACAAGAGCCTCCCTCCCAAAAATCTCATAAAAAAAAAAAGCCCATAAACACTGCTGTGGTGTCAGAGCAAAGTGGTGTTGGATTAGGCATTTGCACCTCTGTAAATGAATTAATGAAATGTGATTGTTTTATGTTTGGCTGTCAATCTGCATTTGGCTCAGAGGGGATAATTTTTACTCAAAATGTGTTAAAAAGTAATTCCATAGATGGTAGCAGTCTTGGACCCTGTGAAACTCTCAGCTTTTTTGCTGATGAGCTGACCTTGTTTTGTTAAATAAAAAGAGATCCAAAACAGCATTCAGGAAGGGAAAGAGCAGGGTGAATCCACAGAAAACAAACAAACAAAAAAAAAAAAAAACTTACAAAACAAAACACAAAAACCTCACCACATTATTTTTTCTGTATTCTTTCTTCCTTTCTTTTTTTTTTTTTTCAAAGAAGAGCTAGTCTTCCTGATGAAATGTAAAATAAAGGGAAAAGCGAGCCTAGAAGAAATGCAGGCATTAAATTAGATGGATTGGTTGAAGCTGTTATGCATTAATTGCATTTCAGGATCAGCTGGGTCCCCTCTCCACCAGGCAGCAGAGCCCCAGTCTGCTGGGGGGGCTGAACAAAGGACACTAACAAAGCAGCATTAAGGGTCTCTCTGGCTGCTTTCCTTTCACAGCCTGTTGCAGAATACAAGCTCATTAATTCTTTGAGTTTAGGCAGATCCTGCCAGAAAGGACTCTTTTGCAAAGCCATTGAATGAACCTCCCAACTTGAACTGCTTGGGAGTTTTGGGACTGGAAACACAGGGAGTTGGTCTGCTTGTGTTGCTCACCAGACCAGGGTCCTAACTCGGCAGAATTATCAGGTCAGTCCTGCTAAGGAGTTGCAATAGATTTAGATGTGAGGAGAAAGATACAGAAGGAGGATAAAGATCTGCCTATTGCTACCCAAAACATGAATTTAGAAGGACATGAGTCTACCAGAGCAGTTTGGCCCCGTGTGCTCAGCATTCCTTTTAGGCCAGGCAGAGACTGCAGTGGGTTAACTAAAAATGGAGGGTGTAAAAGCCTATGTTTTGGACAGATATGAAAGTGAGAGGCAAGGTTTTCTTCTTGCTATTTAAATCGGGGGGCCTTAGAATGCCTGGCATTGGTTCTGAATGGCTGATAGCTGCTAATAAAAGGTTTGCTCTCAGCCTGACCGGGTGGCTTTAATGTAATTTGGAACTTAGAAAAAGTCTGTATTCCAGCAGTGATCCCAATGCTGTCATCTTGAGCCCATCTCAAATAGCAGTGGGGGGACATAATTATGTGGTGTAAATCAGGATGGCTTCACTGATGGTGCTGATTTACACCATCTGAGGACCTGGCTTAGCTCTGTTATGGCAGTGAGCTGCACTGCCTAACCTCCCTGAATTCCCTGCATGGATTCTACACATCACTTAACTTCAGGCAAGACTTTCTCACATTGTCTGAATGCTAATTGCACTTCTGTGCTGCAGCTTATATTAAAATTAATATATAATTCCAAAAAAATAGAGATAATTGAACTGACCCAAAATATAACCCCTTTCCTTATTTCTTAAGTACTTGAGTTTTAGCACAAATCTCTTTTACTGCAGGGGCTTATGTTGTGCCGTCAGCAAATGCAAAGAGCAATTAAACATTTAACATGATCACAAGGAGAAGGGGAAAGCTGCTGTTTAAATGCATCAAGGGAGAAAAAAAAAAAAAAGCCCAGGAAAACAGCCTCTTGGGTCTAATGTAAGACAGAAAAAAGTGCACTATGGTCAGTTCAATTCAAGAGCTTTGTTTATTGGGGATCTAGTATATTATTTTTAAAAGTAAAATTCTTACTTTGCCAAGCTCCTTAGAAAGAGTTTCAAACAATTCTGTACCATAGAGATGCCAGGTTGAAGCAAATGCTTTCTGGGGGTAAGAGTTAGGATTTTCACCTTCTCTTTGTTTTCCCTAGTTGGGAGGGTTACCTGGATCTTGGGGAATATCTGCTTCTGGAAAGAATTGCACTGCATTTCCTCAAAAGAAGAAAAGAAGTAACAGACTTCAAAACTTTGCATCCCTACTGACATTCCTAATTTTTCTGTTTCGCACATTTTCCTGTTCTGCTAAAAGCACGTAATCTAACCTGAGTCATCTTGGTCAGTGCTGCTGCCTATACCCAAAGTATTAATAAGAGGAATTAGACCTGTTTGTCAGTCTGTCTGTGAATGAGAGATGTGGGATTAAGTCGCTAGATGATATTTGTTTTCCGTAGCTTATAGAGAATGTTTATTCAGTTGCCATAAGGACATCAGGGTCATGCAGCTGATATGCAGCTTGAGCAGGCAACTGCAGTGTGCAGCCCCATTCATAGGGGAGTCAAGTCCCTATCAGAGAAAGCAACCCTGATTTGACATTCTGGTTATCTGAGGGGCCTGCCTTAAAAATGTCCTTGGAGTTTTTAAGTACAAAGGGATGCACAGCAACAAACTCCTGCTCAAGAAGGCCTTGCACCTGGTAAGGGGTGGATGGGGAGAGCAGATAAGTAATGGGACTGCAGGGCTGCTGTCAACCTGACAGCCTCTTAACAAAGATACAGAGGAATTTTGGGGGGCCTAATTTAAAAGGATTTGTCAGGTCTTTTAATGGGATGCTACCATTTTCAATTAAGTGTTTTTCAGGACAGTCTTCTTGATTCTGGTGGGTGGTTTAGGAAATGCCAGAAAGCCAGACAAACAAGTAGTGAGGTTGCTCATCAGTTCTGAGCTGCAGAGATATCTTTCTGGAAGAGCCTGACACAGGGAGATTCTGACATGGGGTGCTGACACCAGGTGCCCAGAGCAGACTTTTCCCAGAATTCAAGTCAGTGGGAGAGCAATAAGTTGAACCCATTTCCCTACATTTTAGGGGGGCATCTGAATGCTAGAAAATGGAATCTACTTCTTCCTGCTCTGAGATTTTTAAGAGTTTAGGATTTAGAGTGCTTTTTAAATTCTTTTTCATGAAAACAGCTTTACAATTTTTTAGGTTGAATTCAGAAAAGTGGGAAAACAATCCAAATATCAGCTGCCTTCTGTCTGCAAAAGCATTTTCTTCTCAGCTCTTGGATTAACACCTAGACTCAAGCATGCCTGTGACACAGAGAGGCTCTTTATTTGCCAATCTCAATTTTTTCTGGGATTGCGATATCAAACACAAAGCAACATTTTCTCTAGTAGATTGTGCCACTAATACAATAAGGGTCTAATATATTAATGAATAAGGATCTATAATATGCTAATATTTCTGCATCACATTAATATTCTATTAGAATAATGTATTATTATGCTAATAAGTCTATTAAAAATGCAAAATATAATTATACGTTCTGTATGGCTCCACTGTTGAAATCTGATTCCTGCCCTAGACACACTTGTGTGTGTATTTCTAGAAATTGTATTACCTGCTGTGCAAAGTTAGCTTGATCTACACCTGATGTCTTTCATCACGCACCCCAAGCAGCCGAGAGAGGATTTCATACCCCCAAACCCATTAACAGGTGAAACAGATTAAGTGCTTCAGCAGGTCTACATTTCAGCTGTGGGAGAGACAGGCTGACAGCCATGCTTTACACATGCCTCACTCTCTCTTGGAATTTACCTTTCTTTTCACTGAGCAGCTGATTGAGAGGGGACTCTCCTCTGGGCAGGTGTGTTGTGCCAGAAGCGGGTAACACACCTAAATCCTGGCCAGCCAGTTCCCTAGGAAAGGGTGCTGGGTGAGACCCGTTGAAAGAGATCCCTTTTTCTGTTATTTTTTTTTNTGTTTACATAGTTTATTCTTTAATGCCTAATTTCCCCCGACACCATCAAAGGCACAGGCAGAGAAGGCTGTGACTTCCTCTGGACAGCTAATCCCAAACAACAGGGCACTGTGTGTCTGTTTTCTCCCTGGTCCCAGCTCTGGCTATGCTTCTGCTCCTCTGTCACTGTTGAAAGAGAATTTTCAGTGTGCCTCCCACTCTCCATAAATATATCCACACTCCTGCTCACTCCTGAATAATGGCATTTGGAGGAGAGGTCTCCTGCAGATCTTTCTACCACAGCTAAATGTTCACTTGATTGCTTTTAGATGGGCCAATTAAGAATGAAAAGGGAAAGTGAACAGCATGGTTTTGTTTTGTTTTAAAAATGTCATGTTTGCCAAGTTTATTAAGCAGGAACTTAGAATGAATATTGAATTTTCAAAGACTGGCTCTGATAAAATTTGGAAAAGAAAGTGTAAGGACGTGTCCTTCCCCTTGTCCCTGTCAGGATAACTCACTGTCCTGTATCAATGTCTGCATCTCATGGCACCAGCCATTTAATGGATGTTACAACAGACATCTTTAATGAAAGAACAGGGTTTCTGTTACCTGTCTGAAGATCTATTCACTTCCTTATTGCAACTGCAAAGAGGCGGAGAATTGAATGGAG
Source organism: Toxostoma redivivum (assembly GCA_013397375.1). Lineage (NCBI taxonomy): Eukaryota > Metazoa > Chordata > Aves > Passeriformes > Mimidae > Toxostoma > Toxostoma redivivum. The sequence continues at coordinate 508,523 of VXBI01009103.1, forward strand.
AAGGTTTCCGACTAAGAGAAATCCTTTCTAATGGGGAGGAAAGAAACTAAATGGATAGAATTCATGGTCTGGGGAGGCTGAGGCTCTCTGTCACTGGAGGCTGGTTGAAAATGGGAGAAATGTATCAGTAATAACACATTGAATGTGGCTCTGAATTGTGCCAGTTGAGCTAGGGAGCTTCTCCAGGTTCCTGCCAAACCTCTCCTCTGCTTCTGGCCCTTCTTTCATAGGCAGCAGACCCAAGGCTTTGTGAAGACACTCATTGCTCTCAGGGTTTTTGGTTTAGTACCCAAATAGCAAAGAAGTTGGGATGGCACGGAATTGTCCTTAAGTGTGGAATAGTAAGAACAGTTTATAAGTGCATCTTAACACTCAGAAGTGTGCTCAATTTCACTAGATTTAAGGCTTCCATAAGCATCTACATGCTTCACACAGCCCACCTGTATAGCACTGCCTTCTGCATGAATAACTTTGTTGTGTGGTGGCTGATTCTGTCGTGGTAAGGATCCTACTATCATGAACAGTGACTGGATTTCTCCTTTAGAGCAAGAGAAAGAAATCCACATTGTGGAAGTGAAAATCTAAACATTTCATGACTATTTTCTATGGGTATTATGTATATCTACTTATATATATATATGTGTGTGTATATATATATATGCATGAGTGATAATGAACATATGTGACTCCCTGACTTGAATTTATCCTAGGACACATGGTGAATGAGTAAGGGACTCAATTACACAATATTCGAAATAATTTTATTTTTACTGTATCATATCCCTCATCTGACTTCCAAATTTCACGATTTTCAGGGCAGCAGCAGAATGATTTTATACTGAGTGCAGATACGCAAAGCATAGAATTCCCAGCTCTGGTCTACAAAATAGGAAACTCATACTCAAATGTTTACACTGTCCAAGTTTTAAACTTGATAGTGGTGTTCAAGTAGACCCCCAGCAGATTCCACTTATGTTATCGTCATTATTACCATTATTATTTTAATACATGACTCATGCACCACCATTTGCTGTGGATTCTCCAAGATGATGGTCAAGTGGTTTTAAACTTCTTCATCAACTTGAAGTTCAGCAGAGCTACACTGATTTACATGAGCTGAGACTTTAGCCCAAAGTTCCTACTGAAAGTGAAAGAAAGCTTTTTGCTGGTCTGTCTCTCCCTGGGAAAGATCACGCTTTTCACAGGAAAGCTGTTATTTGGTGTGTTCCCTTATGTAACAGCACTGCTGGCAAAGTAGAGAGACCAAAAAACATGAGGACTCTAACACTCATGAAAAAGCTCAGGGTGCTGAAGTGACCAGCCTCTCCACAGCACGATGCTGCGCTGTTGTCAAGCAAACCCACAGAAGGAGGATTTTATCAAAATGTGTTCTTCAGTTTCTACAGATACCTTCAATCTACATTTGTGTGGAACAAAGGTTTAAGTGTAGATTATTACTCCAGCCTTTTGTTTTGTCTGAGTTAATCTGCTTAGCGAAATCTTCCTCTCCTGCCTCCTATTTCTGTGTAAATACATATCTAAAATATTTCTTTTTCTTCTCCAAACACAACCAGAGCAGAAGTTAGCCATGTTGATTTTCTTTTTGTTAAAATGGTATGTTGGTTTTATAGGTTTCTTTGACCTCTAATTGGTCCATCCACAAGAGGAGATAAAAGTACCCCTATGTGCTTCAGTTATAGCCATAGATTGGCTCAGTAAGTTCAGCTATTTCAGGGTTGGTATTTATTAAACCATCACCATCTTTAAGTGTTTAGGCTGATGAGCAAGGAAAGCCTTGCAGAGGGAGAGTTATATTGCCCATCTCTGTGTCAAAGACCAAGCCAGACATCCTGTGCAATTCCCTGGAATGAGAGTTTGCTGCAGGAATCTTGAGTTGCAGAAGCCTGGTAACTCACTGCCTATCTGTGAAAGTATTTTCTCCTCTTGGGTTTGCTTCATATCAGGATAAAGAAGCAAAGATTGGCCTGTAAAGCTTACACAGAATGCAATTCCCTCTCTATATAATGCTCCTCCTTTTCACAGAGAGGCTTCTTTTCCCCTCTAACTTTTTCTATTTTTCTTTCTCTTCATCTCACTTTTCTGCAGTCTGAATGCAGGCATGTGTAAAAAATCGGGGTGAGAGGATTTGGTCTCTAGACAGAGAAAACACCAACAAAAGAAGCATAACAAGCAATTGCTTCTCTCTCCTACTATTTCCCCACATGGGCCCTTCAAGCCCAGGGTTTCATGCAGGAGTGGAATTAGCCAGGACCTGGATGGAGGCAAGAGCCCTGGAAGAGAAAAAGGGTTTGCAATCTTTGAACGGTGGAAGAAGACCACCCCATCAGTGAAATCCCAGTGCAATTTCATCTAGGCCTGTTGTTTCTTAATGAGTTTTTATTCATCTTTAATTTGATGGGTCTTCTTTCCCAAAGGAGGGCTAAGAGAGCAAGGGAAAAGTGAAACAACAGTAGGGTAGAGAGCAAGGTCTCTTACAATATTTCTTTTTATATTTGTTTCTTTCTCTGTTAACTAATAGCTAAAATGTCTTTTTAACACATTTCTCTCTCCTTTTACTAATGTATTTAGCAGAAAATTGTTTTTTGAATTATCAAATTAAATAAAGAAATCAAGAAAGCAGGTTGCAAAGATTTAATACAGTGTATTAAATTTAGGAGAAAAATAAATCCTTCCTTCCTTCTCTCCTTCTTTCCTTCTTTCCTTCCTTCCTTCCTGGAATCCTTCCTTCCTTCTCAGAACTAGGAAGTTCAGCAAGACCAGAAACCTCTTTTGATTTTCTTGGTTATATATCTTGAATCACATCTAACTGGTTAGATCAAGCCATAATAGTATTTGAAGGGAAAAGTTTTGGAGGTTTTACGGTAAGGAACAGGAATGTCAGGGGCAGGATGAGTTTGGGGTATATCCAGCATGGCTTAAATGGGATCTGATCCTTTTGATAAAGAGTGGGGCAACTTTCCACGAAATCCAATCATAGATTGGAGTCCGAGACAAAGTGAAAAGCAGGCTTGTTTATTTTGGTTGCTGGGTTTCCACATCTCACTTCCTCTCCCTCTTTCACCCATACATACACAGGTAGACTTTGAATGTAATATTTTGCACATCTCCTACAACTGCATTACATCCCGCTGGCCATATCTTGACAGGCTGCATCAGTCAATAATGATGTAATATTAAAGGGTAATGACACAGCCATGCAGAGTAATGAGAGAAAGCAATTTCTCTCACTATTTACCCATTTACCAATCGATTGAATTCATCACGTCAAAAAACACTGGGATAAGTCCATGAGAGGCTGACATATGTTCCTATTGTGTAGTGGTTCTGCTCAGCTGGCTGACAAAAATGTCTAAGTAAACATATTAAGTTAAATTCTGCTCAGGGTGTGAAGACAAAGGAGAAAAAGGAAACAAGTCTCTACATGAACTTGGACTCAGAGAGTGAAAAAAATATTACCAAGAAATAAGGAGATGAAAGAAGGTGAAAGAATGCAGTTTGGGTCCATGTGGTGAGCATCAGTCTAGGCATGTGTGTTGTTTCAGCAGAGTAATTAATTAATACAGGTGTGTCTATTACTATAGACTCTCTCAAGACTGCAACTCCACCTTGCAATCTTTCATTTGAGAGTCTCTACAGGCTCAGGGAACATCTGTGGCTGTCACGAGCTGCCCCCAGAGAAGATTAGGATGGACAAACTTCATTTACAATCAGGCAGAAAGTGAAACCAGATAAATCCTTAGATTAACCGGAACAGGATCTGCATTCCCTTCTGGTGGTGAAACAGGGGAAGGGGCTTGGATCTGCCACAAGCAAAGCTTGATGGCCAGATGTGTCCAGGAAAATTACATCTGAAAAATCAGGAGGGAGATTTTATGCATAAGTTGGTAAGGAATTCCTCAGATTTCCAGGAAGCAGAGAGTCTTCCAGCAATACTGTCACTACTTTGGGTTCTCCCACCAAGAAATTTGAGGCTGATGTGACAGGACACTTCTGCACCTTCATTGCTTTTGATTTCCATTTGGAGGTATTCCCTCCTATGAAAAGCAAACTGGATATACATTTCTAACACAGCTGCTCATATTTGCAAGAAAATTTGCAAAACAGATTCTGCAAAAGTTGTATGGCTCTTGGAGCAGCCCATTAGAAAGAAAAGTGTCATACTCTGAATCTGGCTGATTATCACATGATGAAGAGTTTGGCTTTACTAAACCACCGAGAATCATGCTTTAAATCACTGAGACTCCATCAAAGATGAGTATTCACAGATTCTGGGTGAAGGAGGTTTAGTTCTGAGGGCATGGAGAAAGGAGAGGGATAAGGATGTTGCAAAGTATTTTTTCTTTTTATTTTCTTTCTCTGAGCTGTTTATAGATGTAATCCTACAACTGCAGAGTGTAAATCCTACACAAGCCCAAGTGATTATTGCAGCTGGAGGCTCTGGGTGGTTTTGTAACCTCTCTGCTCTGCTTCAGCTGCTGAAAACTAAGAGGAAAGAAGAGCAAAGGGTGGGAAGTGAGAGGAAGGAGGAGAGCTGGGCTCTAGCAAAAATCTTGATCCAAAGGCCCAGCTATTTTCCCAGCATTTAATGCCTCATGAATGCTGTGCAAAAGGGGGAAAGGAGGCACTGGCTTCTGAGCTGCATCAATAGCAGTGTGATCAGCAGGTGGAGAGATGTGATTCTCCCCCTCTGCTCTTGTGAGACTCCATCTGAAGTGCTGAATCCAGTTCTGGGACCCTCAAAATAAGCAAGACCTGTTAGAACAGGTCCAGAGAAAGACCACACAGATGGTGATAGTGCTGGAGCACCTTTGCTATGGAGACAGCCTGAGACAGTTGGGGTTGCTCAACCAGAAGAGGAGAAGATCTGGGGTGACCTTCTAGCACCTTCTGGCAACTGAAAGGTCTACAAGAGGAGAGGGACTTTTTAAAAGGATATGTACTGAGAGGACAAGAGGTGATGTCTTTAAACTAAAAGACAACAGGTTTAGATTTGACATTAGGAAGAAAGTCTTGACTATGAGGGTGGTGAGAGTCTGGCACAGGTTGCTCGGAGAATCTGTGGATGCCCCATCCCTGGAACTGTTCAAGGCCAGGCTGGATGGGGCTTTCAGCAACCTGGTCTAGTGGAAGTAATCCTTGCCCTGGCAGGGGGTGTAATGAGATGATTTTTAAGGTCTATTCCAACTCAAACCACTCTGTGGTTCCATGCTTCCTCCAAAATTCCATTTTTCTCATCAGGTACTCCTGCACTGGGCGTGTAGGAAAATGAAGTGTGATGTGATCCAGCATCAAATGCTGATAAAATGGCCCAGGTTGCTGTCAGCAGGAGCTGGCTGCAGCATTTATCTCCAGCTGTCCCAGCTCACAAGCGTGCCTGCCTGGCACACAGCAGCACACTTGCCTGCAGCACAGCAGAGACAGCCCGGGCTGAGACCAGCTTGTGCCTTGCCATGCAGGGACACAGACCAGCCTGTCAGACACAGGAAACCACAGTCAGGAGTCAAATGGCTCTTTCTGGTCTGATAGCTTCAAGCCTCAATCATATGTATGTTTAAAAACACTTTGTTTTCCTTTCTTTTTTTCCTGTCATTGAAAGCCATTAATTATGGAAGAAGGTGGCAATCTTTGGGACTTGCTCGCAGAGTGCCCTCAAAGACCTGACCCCACAAGGACACCTGTGCTGCTCTACCTGCTTTGGGGAAGCTTCTAAACGAAGGCAGGGGATGTGTGAGAGAAGGGAGGGCATTTTTTAGTCAGTGGAGTGTGATGATTTCTCCAAGTGATGCAAATGAAGAACGCAGAAGCAGCCCTGTGCCAGCAGTGCCGCATGCAGAGCATGGCTGTGCCCACGGAGCTGTGCCAGCTCAGAGAGGAGGGGACATGAGCACAGTCCCTGCAGTCTCCTTAGCTAAATGGGCTGCTCATGCCTTGGGACATATCTGTGCAGCACCTAACCAAGTGGGGCTCCTAACGGCGCGCATAATGGAAATAACTTACAATAATAAAGTAAATAGACAGTAAAGCTGTCTTCTGTAATGTTATTCTCCAGGTGAAATGAGATGCCAGAAATGAACAAACAGCCTCCAAATGATATTAAAATGTCTTTCACTTTTAATAATTTAAGGGACATACTAGTGAGAAAGATAAGGAAACTTAAAAATACATTATTTTTCAGGCTGATGGTCTTTTCCTCAGACTCTCCTGTCTGAGGACTCATTGACATATCCTAGGCTGAAGCATAGCATTATAATAAGTTATTGGGATGAAAAGTTTTCCTCTTTAATTTTATTTACTAAATTTGCCTTCTGAAAAGCTGCTTTAGCTTTGGGAGTTTTGCTCCTAAAAAATAAATTTCCTTCCTCTCTCCTTCCTTCCATTCTTCATCCCTCTCTCCCATCCTTTTTTTTGCTCATCTCCCCCCTTCCCTCCCACCCCTTCCATCCTTCCATCTCTCTTTCTCTCATTCTTCTTTCCTGGTTCAAAAAGCCCTAGACTGTCTCCTTGAGTGTTAAGGACAAACTGGCAATAATTTATGTTATAGCGTGATATGAAAAAAATTACATTACACTATAAATTATAATGTGAAGGGTGAAATGCCAGGAAGGATGCCAAATGCTGGTGGAAGTCCCATTAGACAACAGAGTTCTAGTGCCTACCACTCCCCACAGAAATCTTAGAAGGTTTGCATGAAACTGTTTTCTGTGAGGGGAGAGAGGCTGGAGCAGGGAGGAAGAAGAAATACAACACAAAAGATGAAATATATAATCAGTCAACTGGAAGTAGGAATTTTTTTACTAATGCCCAAAAAGAAAGGTGACTTTTCTAAAGACCTATAGAAATTTCAAATCGGGCCACCTGGGATTTTGTGGTGCTGCCTCAAGCTGGAGCAGAGTCTGTGGGGAGCAGCTGTAATGTGTGTTTGTGCTGTTACCAGAGGGGCTCATGGATTTCATCCTCCCAGACAATCCCTGGGGAATCCCTTGCAGAGGTTCCTTGAGTTTTCGGGTATCCCTGCTCATCGCTGAGACCACACCGTGCTCTGGTGGTTCTTCTCTGAGAACAGGACTAAACAGGAGTGAAATTAAGAAGGGCTTTTGGAGAAAAATGGCAGCAGGGAGAGATGAGAGCCCGGAGCCCATCTCTGACCTCGTGCTGGACTACTGTTCCTGGAGTCAGGCGGCTGCAGGGGAGCCGGGGAGCAGGGCATGGGAGATTTCATACTTGTGGGTACAAATTTGTCCTAACACCCACCACTACCCAGCACCTGAGACAATCCCAGGGACCTGTGGAGTCATCCTCATCTTCCTGTGTATTGCCTGTCCCCCAATTATTATTTAATTTCCTAATAATTCCTAATAATTATTATTTTAATTCCTAATAACACCCTGTCTATTCCCCTGAATCTCACCCTGTGTCCATCTCTTCCATAGATATGGTGGCACCAAAAATAGATGTTGGAATGAATGAACTGTTTTGTGCAAAAGGCTGTAGGTTGTAAAAACAGAGGGCACAATTTACCCAAGGGTAGAATGGTTGGTGAAGCTATTGTTTTGCTCCTGTCTCATGTCTGGTTAAAATAAATGTTTGAATCTGAAACTATCAGTCAAATTTTATAACACTGCAGTGTGAGTGAAGAAACTAGAGTCCTCTCTAGATACCAGGTAAAGAAAGAGGAATATTTTTATGATGGACCAAGAATGAGAAAATGTCTGTTTTTCTTTAAAGATAAAAGAAATACAAGACAAAAAAAAAGGATGGAGGGGGGAAAGAAAAACCAAAACCACAGATTATTATTTTACTTTCAAAAAAAAAAGGAAACTAAAACCATAACAAACACCCCAATCAATGGAGAGAAAAGCAGCTTTGAGTGCCTTATTGAACTGACCTACAGAAAAAGCTTCAGAGTTTCAAGCCCAAACAAGTCCCTGATAAGATGTGAAATGCAATGGAAAAATCATTTAGGGGAAACAACAGAGAAGCTGATTTTGCTCTAATTTTACAGGTCAGTTCAATAAAGGTTCCTGAACTCACTTTTCTGTGTAATTCTAAGGAAGGGTCATTTAATTAATATATTTATCTGAAGGAAGAAAAAAAAAAAAAAAAAAAAGAGTAAGGGAGGGGGGA
>VXBI01009103.1:531075-589121 GCA_013397375.1 Toxostoma redivivum
TCCTCTCCTCTCCTCTCCTCTCCTCTCCTTTTTTGCTGCCAAAATTAAGTATTTGGTAGGCTTTGGGAAGACTTGAATATTATTCTGGCATCTGGTTATCCTCCTCTGTTGTGCTTCCCATCTCTCTCCTATGATGTAGCTAAGGAGCCCAGCAACCTGCCTTCCCTGCCAGATACCATCATTCAATTGGAAATACTATTGTTTTCTTTAGGCAGATGGTTAGATCCTTTGATCCCTTCACTAAACTCATTAGAAAACCTGGCCTCAGATCAAACCTTGAAAAGAAGAAAAATTCAGAGGGAAAAATGCATACCATGGTGATGAAGGTGGTGTGTAAGATGCTGGATAGAGCAGGATAGAACTTATTTTCTCTCTGCCTTTGAACCAGGCTTTTTTACTCTCTGAAGCCTGCCACTGTTTCTAATACTAATCAGATCACACTGGTCTTTGTACATATGCACACACACATTCATATGAATGTTTGTGTGTGTCTGTGTGTGTGGAAGTAACCAAAGGCAACTCCACTTGTTTCAGTCATTGTGTAGCCTATAAGAGCCTTGTGAGACTGGCTGCACTGGACCCTGTATTCCTCTGGTACACCTTGCTGTATGTTGATAAGGGCTCTGCTGAAATTCTCAATTTGAAAATGAAGGGTATTTTCGGTGATTTGGGCTGTAAGATGTAGGATGAATAGCAGCCAAGTGACAGCTGACATGGCCTTTGTGCTTATCAACCCAAGTGCAATCCCTCTACACCTGGCAGTGCAGAGTGGGCACACAGAGAGTGCCCAGCCTTGAGTTATCAGAATAGCTCAGTGCCCCTCCCTTGTGTGGAGACAGATTTGTTGTGTTGTGCAGGGAAAAGGTGCCAGGTGTGTATCTGAGAGGGGAAGTCCAGCAGCAGAGTTCTGCTCTTCCTTTTGTCTATCAGAACAGACATCCAAGGATCCCCTATAAAACAGGACCAGTGAGAGTGACAGTAATGCCCAACAGCAGAAGGAGACACAGAGAGGTCAAAGCAGGAGGTGTGGCAGCACAGCCCACTTTGAACACAGCCCACTGGCTCAAAGTGAAGTGGATTTGTACCACTTGGGGATTTGAGCTATGTGAGATGAGTGATTTCCACACCTTCTCATTTCTACTGAGCTAGGGAGAGAAAGATGCAGGAATTTCCTCAGATCTCCTAAGAGCAACAAAACCACCCCTCCCAGTGGCTGTCTGTATGGGATTCCATGTCCCAGACTGAATTAAGGGGTGCTGGACAGACACAGATCCCACCAGTGGGTGCACAGACACATCATTTATCCAAAATACCAACACAGTAGTTTTTCCTCTGTAGCACAGGACTGGAGTCAAATACTGTGACTGGACTTTTTTTTTATTTTATTTTTTTAATGGATTGTATAATTTTATGACTGTCAAGATGAACAAATAATTTGCAATGAATAATTTATCCAACAGATTTTGATTCTTTTGCAGCTTACTGAATATCCATGAGCAGACCTCGATTTCAGCTGGCTTATTTATTGTTTGAATTTATTTGACATGTTCCCCTTTTTTTTTTTTTTTCAAAAACACTATCAACTAATCAAAGACAGCTCCTGAAAAAGTTTGATAGTCTGCAGTTGAAAGTAGTTGTAGCAGCCATGAATCAGGCAGCTGGACAGTACAATGTGTAGAAATTTCACTTAAGCAATTTGGATTTAATTCTCAGACCATTCACAGACTTCCAATGTGACCTTGATAAAGAAAGTTGGGAACAATGTCACTACTAAAAAGCTATCCCTAAGTGACTAATCCAAGGGAGAGGAGGAACACAAGAATGACCATAGTGGTGCAAGCACATCTGTCTTGCCTGATGTTCTATCTTTGACTATGGCCAAGACTATCTGTCTAAGACAAAATGTAAAATCAGGGCAAGCAGGCAGTGATTCTTCCCTAAAGCATTTATCCCACCTCCCTCAATTTGTAGTTCAAAAGATCACTGAGATAAAGGTGATGTTCTCTTGTCTGGTAGGCCTTGATGTATTTTAGTTTCACATTAGGGGCATGAACCCAAGGCTGGGGAGGACAAAGATTGCTAATGTAAATAGCGTCTTATTCTGTGACAGACTACTGGATTACCTTGATCCAGACAATTAAGATGGGATTTATTTACCTTACCTAACAGTACCTATTTAGAAAAAAGGTCTCACTGTGAGCTACCCTGCTAGCCAAAGATGGGGATGTGTTCATGTGCCATGGATAGGGGACCACCACAGACCCATGCAGGGTGCAGGCAGAGGTCCAATCATTACAGTAGGGAAGATGCTCCTCTCCTCCAGAGATGTTGATTATTCTTCTGTCAGGGGTACACAACAAGTGGAACAAACAAGCAAGGCAAGATAACAAACTGAACTGGGAGGGAACTGAGCCCAGGATTACGTCTAGCTTTGCCCATGAGAGGCAGCAGTGTTTTGAAGGCACTGTAGCAAAAGGTGGATTTTAATTCAGGTTCTTTCCATACACAGACTCTCTGCCAAGATGAAGGAGGTATTTTAATCCCCTGGGAGCAGAGCTATCAAATTGGCTGGATGGCTCCCTCTGTCACAAACAGCATATTTTATGCAATGTACCCACACTCTGCTTAGTTATGGTAAATCTGCTTTTCCTTCTCTGATGTCGTGTGTGATTTTGCATAGTTGGGTGGAGGGAAGGAGGGGGGAATGACCCAGGTGGCAGAGATGTAAAATGCTTTCTTGTCCAAGAGACAGAAAGAACTGCTTGTGAACAGGTGGGATTGATGTTAAATGCCTACACTGGCTGTTCAGGGTGGCCCTGAGAGCTCAAGACCAGTTAATCACCCTCTGTGCAGATAATGAGCCGGCAAGAGTGGCCCAAGGTGTGTCAAGTATGCTCTACTCTAACTGCACAGGACCTCACAAGGCCAGGGACTCCTGAGGGGCCAGCAGGCTACCAGGCAGGCCCAAACAAACTCTCCCCAGGCAAGCAGTCCACGGGAGCTGGAGTGTGCCACGCTTCCTGCTGCTCCAGATGGTGCCCATTCCGAGAAATGGAGATGTAGCCACTGAGGTCCTGCCGAGAGACAGCCCTCTCCTGCTGGGCAGCTGCACATGAGATCTGCAGTGCTTCCCAAAGGGCTTCTGCCCTGTCCAGCCTGTCCTTGCTCCATTTGGGAGGACTTGCTGGGAGCCCTCTGCCTGGGAGCAGGGTCAGGGCAGCACAGGGTGCTCTTGAGAGAAAAAATAGCCTCATAGCCCTCAAAACTTGGGATCCTCTCATTAAGGGGTCTTTTTTGACAAGGTTGCTCCTCCTTCCTGTGGAAGGAGGAGGGAAATAGCAGATTTTATTCCTGTCTTGGTCCAGAAGGCCAGAGGGGCTCTAGAGGGGTAAATGCCAGGGTAAATGCCACTGCTCTTTCTGTCCCTTCTTGCTGGCAGCAAGGGAGACTCTGCTCCAGAGCCACAGCTGAAGCTCTCCAGTCTGAGTCTTGTTTCCAGACTGACAGCAGACTCAGCTGAGATCACAGATGCCAAACTCACTGTGCTTTCTACTGTCTTCCCTAATCTTTCTGGACTACTATTTAGCTTTCTTTTAGGATCTCAACACCTCAGGGTATCTCAGGTGTTCTCAGCATCTCTCTCTACACCCTTCTCCCTGGACCATATGAGATCTCCTTCTATCTTTCTTATGTTTTTCCCTCTCTAAGGAGTATAGCTATGTTCAGTGACCCAATCATCCCTCCAGAGGAAGAAGAACTTTTCTTCCAGGCTGGTGTATTTGTTTTGGAGGTTGTCTTGATTCAGGTAAAAGTGTTTGCAGCCCGAATCTATCAGCTACTCAGAGTTGCTCAAATTACTTTCAAAAAGTAATTTGTTACTGATTCCCACATCCAAAAACTTATTGTCAATCTCATGTTCTTGGTGACCGTCTCAGTAAAAGATAGTCACGTATCCAAAATTAGAACCCGGCTGTTGCAAGCTCTGGGGAAATATACCTGAGGTGCAAATGAAGGAGAGGTGTTTAGTGACAAATATAGTTTGGTTTCCAGTGCTCTCTTTGATGGTTTGCAAGAAACCAGTCTCCAAACTCTCTGGCCCTTCAGCAGCACTTCTAAGTGAGTTACACATTGCAAGTGACATCCTGTGGCTTTCTCCCCACTGCTCTCATATTAAGGACATGGTCCCATTTGCCCAGGACCATTGTCCAGGAGCAAGGAGATACCAGGGCACCAGACACAGGGATGGTCATTTGTCTATGACAGGGCTCAAGGACGTTTTCTGCCATTCCAGTAAGGGCAAGGTTCATCTTCCTTGCCTTAGGTCCTAAAAGCCACATGTCTAATTTGGGTTAGTCATACCAGGCTTTTTTTTTAAATGAATACACAAGAATAGGTGCCTCCAGAGGTAATTTCATTGCAGCCAAAGACAAATGTGTAAGAAATGCCTCAGGTTGTGTTTATATATTCAAAACCAAAATAAAGAAAGGCACTAAAAAAACCTTAGGATGACCAGCTTAGACATCCAACTTTTAGACATCCTCAGATAGAGAAGATGGATCCCACACTCTGTTGGGAAACTTAGTAGTCCAAACAAAAGTAGTTCAAGGCAAAATGTTGCTTGCAACATCTTTCCCAGTGCAAAGGATACCAAGTGGAGATTATGACGATTTCTTTTTACAGAATTGAAATATATATATGTATATATGTTTGAATTGGGTTTGGTTGTTGAAGGAAGCACAGACTATTGCATTAGAAATGTGCCAGAAATGTGTGAAATGCAGGCAGAGCTGTAGGGAAGCAGAGAAGAAAGGGTTATCATAAAAAGGACAAAATATGTAAAATGTTAACATCATAGCACATCATTGTGATGTTCACATGGTCAGTGAGAGGGAAAGTCTCATGAGCCCAAGCTACAAAACAGGTCTTTCTTGTTCCTCAGATTTGTTCTTAGAAGTTTAGGAAAAAAAAGTGCACCTTGACCCCAATTCAGTAAAGGAAAAAAAATTAGGAATTTCTGAAGCTTACCTCATTCCTAATTTTCTTGATTTTCTTTGAAAATTACCTGTGTTCACACATGGAAGCAGACAAACTACCTTATAGGACATTTCTGGATAAAGAGCTGAGGTGAGCACAGATAGCTGATGTGTATTACGCTTCCTACAAGTGATACAAATTTTCAATTAAAGTATGGTCTTTTTGACAGCATAAGATTAAGATGTTTTTCTCAAAATCACATTAATTTTCTGAAGGAAGGGAAATGTCTCTCCAACAACATTTAGGCACTTTGCTGGGAAAAAACTTCTCCATTAGAAGGCTGGATTTTGATTGAAAAAACATGAGTGAAAATGGCAAAAACATGTACACTGATTCTGAGCTGAGGGAATTGCAGCAGTAAACTGCAGAGCTGAAGAAATGTAAGCCCAAAGCCCCTCACTTACGCTCAGCTTGTCATGCTGACATGCTGGAGGTATTTAAATATATCACAAGGGCCAGTATGGAGGGGGGAAATGCCTTTCCTTCTTCTTTCATCTTAAAACCCAGTAGGTCATTACTGGTCATTCTGACATCAGTGCTGGAAGGAGGCAGAACAAAAACCTTGCTCAAGGGCAGTGCCCAGATCTCTCTGCCACAGACAAAATCCAGCTCTGTCTCTCCTTCCAGCAAGGATCCTCCTTGTCATGTAAAAATCGCAGCTTTTTAATCCATCATTTACACCATTTACATCATTTACATCATTTACACTTCCATATCCAACCATGGCAAGGATCAGTCACTGATAGTATGGATCTGCCTAATCTCTCTGATAATGCAGAGCAGAGACGTGAGTCAGTCCCAAAAATGAAGATGGCTCTTACTGAGAGTGAAGCAGTTAAATTTGCAGGGTGAAAAGAATATGGGGTGAAAAGCAGAGCAGACTTGGCCACTGAGGAATCATCCAGGTTGTCATAAGCTTTCTTTTCTTTTCAATGTGACAAAGGTTTTTGGCTTTATCCAGTGCACTGACCCAAACTTACTGTTTAATTTGCCCCAGAGAAATCCCTGCAGCCCTAATTCCAGGGCTGCCCATTTCTGCAGCTAGCTCATGTTCAACAGGCAAACAAGGAGCTGTAGCATTTGGGAAGGAACCAAAGTAGCTTTGAGGCTAAGCAGGATATATGTGAGTCTTGGAGAGCAGTGGGAAACTGTACCACATACTGACACCTTAAAAATGCTGCCATAGATAAAGCTGCCCTTGGTTTTCCTCTTAACTGATCAGAAAAAGCAGTTTTCTCAGACACGGCTGCTTTTCCAGCTTCACAGGAAAGTCACCCTTCCTCTGGGTTATCCCTTCCTTGCACACTGAAAGAAACATGCTATTTATGTTTCCAAAAATGTGGAAGTATGTACATATATGTACCTTGCACAGCATCATCCCCTGAAAAGGAAGAAGCCTAAGATTGGCCTTGTTCCAAATCATGTTGAACACGCCACCTGGAAGGAACAGAGACATCTGGAAAATCATTCCACAATCTCTGAGGAAATTACAGGAGAAATACCGGATGATTGGAAGAACAGCCCTTTGTGGGATTCTTACTTTATCAGCCAATTTCACTTAGATTTTTTTTTCATAAGTAGCATATGTTCAGAACTTTAATAAGAAATCTTTGAGTTCTGGGGGTTTATTTATTTGCTTATTTAATTTTCCTCATAAATGAAAAAAAGTTTTAGAAATTTCAGAGGTGGTAGGGAAGAGGGTGAGGAAAACAAAACAAAACAAAGAAAAAAAGGAAAAAAGAGGAAATAAATATCTGATAATTCACACTTTAGGGTGCAATAGCGGGGAGGTTCATTCCCTTGCCTGGAAGGTGGTGCAGATTAAATGAGGTCTTAGAATGCCTGGATTGCAGAAGGAAGAATCATTGGTTAGTTCTTCCCAAAGTCCTCCAGCAGACAGGCAGAATGAAGGTCTAGGTAAAGCTGAAATTCTGTGTGCCCATGCAAAACATTGACTGCAGTGTTGTCTGGATGGGGGGGAATGAGGGGAAGAGAGCCCTTCATATGAGCTGCTCTTCTCACCCATGTGCAATGCCTCTGATGCAAAGCTGCTCTATCCTCCCATTTGCAATCCCCCTTCAGATATGTGGATTTTATACAATAAAGAAACCAAACAAGAAAGACAGATAGATCACACATCCCACCAAAATTCACACAATACTCACCTACTTGAATCACTTAAGCACTTCATCCTAAACATCTCTAATGGAATGAGGTATCCTCTCTGTTAAAAATACTACTAAAGATAGATGTGCTATCTCTTCTCAGTTACTCAGTTAAATGTGGGGAATTGCTTGGTATTTACTTTAAATGCCCTCTGGAGATAACATGTAAACTGTACTCTTCCCATTGCTATTGTGAGGTGAATGGCAGAGAAAGCATTAGCTGAGGTCATGTAGATATTTGGGGAAGCCATATAAAATATAGGAAAATCACAGGCACCTCCACTTGAGCCTTACATCCATTCAGCACTTAACAGAAATACGATTCGTGCATTGTGTCTACGCAGCTCACCTCAAGATTTAACTAAAATTCCAGTGTCTGTTTCTGATTGACTCACAGTGCTTCTCTTGTTTGTGTATACTTGCTCCAGTAACCTGAATGAATTTCTCATATGAAGTTCATATTATACCTCTACATCTGCAGTTGAAATCACACTCAAGGGTGAGGAGTCTAGCTCTTTCCATTGGTAATAGAGTGAGTTTGCATGGTTCAGCTTAGCTTTACTCCAAATTTTCAGGTAATTGCTGCCAGGTGAGATGAATTTCAGAGATTCTCAACAAGTTTGGACTTCTCTTCAAAACCGATGAGAATAAGGGAACGATTTCCTCTAGGATCTGCATCTAACCCCTCAGCAAAATCAAGCTTAAATTTTCATCTTCAAGTTGTCCATCACTTACATAAACACCTCCTTAAACCCTCACCTGTGCCTGTTCATGGCACAGCTAAGGAACCAGGAGCCATATCCGCCCCCAGTGCTTTCAGGGGATGCATTTGTACCAGCAGCAAGGATAGGCACCAGGAGAAGAGGGGATCTCTGGGTCTGCATCTCTGCTCACTGCCTGTCGTATTCCTTGCAAAGTCTGAAACCTGGAAGAGCAGTCTGTAGGCTGGGACAAATACTGATCCCTTTGTGCCACCCAGCTGCCAGCACATGGCCTTGGAGAGGGGAGTCTGCTCTGCAGAGTAGGGAATGGTGGCACAGAGGTAGGACCAAGTACTTTGGACAAGTAAAACACACTAAGCTCCTAACTGTAAAAAAGTCCAAGAGAAGCATGGAAAAGGAAGTCAGCTGAAGAACTCACCCAAAGGCAGTGAGTTCCTTCCAAAGGAAAGCTTTCTTGGTGCAAATGGATCCCTCCAGTGCCATGGGTGTGAGCCCACTAAGATAACCTCAGCCATTGAGGTACACACTCCTTTTGACAAAGCTCTTTTCTCCCTTCCCTCTTCCTTGACTTTATCATTCATTTTTTTGTGAAATAATGTGAAAGCATCTGTTATCTCTTTCATTTAATTTGTAAATACACTCCCAAAGGGCTGGCAGAGCACGTGTCAGCGCTTGCTTCCAAAGGCAAGAAATGCAGGCTCCTGTCCTCACAGGACGTATTCTTCATCCTTGCAGGACCCTACTCACTGTACATCAGCTGGGAAGAGGTTTAAAAACGGGTTTGAGTGATTTCTGCACATACCTGTTTTGTGGAGGTGGTTGATGGACACTGGGGAGCTGTAGACATGCCTCAGATGCCCCCTGCATAGCTGGACAGAGAGGATAACAGACACCTCCACAGGGCTCAAATGTGTGATGTCAGTTGTATTTGGCCCAACAAGCTGCTATGTTTTCTATGAAGTACAGTCATATCTGTCTCGTAGACAAAATTAATAAGAAAAAACCCCGCCCTTCTGTTCGCATTAGCTTTCATGCTAAAGATCAGTAAGCATGGAGTGAAGGGAAAAGACAAAATTCTGGACTGCTTAAGCACTTACTCAGATATATTAGCTAAAGCAAAGAGAGTCTTTGCATTCCCTTTGCCATATTATTTCTTCAGACAGTCCTTGGACTGCAGCTCAGTCATTTACAGAGTCCTTGAGACTGCAGACTTATCACCAGCTTATGTGGCCATTCTGCCCCACAGCAGACTGCTAGAGGAGTCAAGGCTTCACCCATGATTGTTATGATTACTATAAATTATCTTTTTATTGCACACTGAAACCCTCAGGCACAGAGCACCTACAAAATCATGTTTCCTTCAGCAGCAGGTGCAGGTTTTCAGCTCCTGAACACCCTTGTATGGCTGAGAAGACAGCTGAGACAGCCGTCTGGAGACTCGGGAAGCAGTATACCTGGTTCTCCAGCTCCTCAGTTCTCTCACTGTCTCCATGCCTGACAGAAACAAGTCTTTCCTCTGCCTGGCAGCACACAGACTTCGTGGGTGACATGGCTTGTTCTGCTTGGTGCATTCCCTGCCAGAAATCCAGAGGCAGCATCTTACACACACACACACACACACTCACACACACTGCACTGACCAAAAATGGAGCCAGAAGTCAGGTTTTCCATACTTTAACAAGTAAACACTTGGTAAATGTGCTGCTTTCTTTGGAAATCAGTATAGACTGATGGCTAAATAGTCATTTATCTCTTGATCACTTTTCCTGGCTATAATTGTATTTAACTAAGGGTAAGAAGTGCCTATGGGACATTTTAAAAGAACCATGTTAATTCCCTATTGACAACATTGTAATGTATTTCATGTCATTTTGCTATTTTTGATATACTCTGGGATTAATCTTCATTCCTCAATCCTAGCACAAAGCAGGTGATTGAGGCACGGAGGAATGGGCAAAGTGCCCAAGCTGGGCCAACAGGAAGGTGGCTGAGCCAGTTTTTAAAGTCAGAAGTTTAAACTTGGTCCAGCACTTTGATTCCCTAAGATCTTATCAACTTCTTTCAGCCTGCTTGCCAGTCCAACCAAAGCCAGAAGCCCAGCTAGGGAAGGAGGAAGCTCTCCAGGTAGCAGTACATTTACTCCCTTGTCCTCTCTTGCACCTGGAAAACATATTGCAATAAATAGACAGAGACAATCAGTTCTTTTATAGACAGGCCTCCATACCAAGAGGGATTTCATCCTCACCTGCGCCTCTAGATTGGGCTGATTGGCAGAGGCAGGTAAATCCCTACCCTTTGTTTAACAAGATGGGAAAATGATGGAAAGCAAGAAACACCCACAGCCCTCCCAGGTATGAATGCTCAGGCTGATTCAAGCCCTTTCAAGTGGTTTTGTCTCCAGCGATTTGCACTTCCCTGCCTTCCAGCCCTTCCCCACATCCCCATTCCCACTCCCAACTCTGTCTTGCCAAGTTCTCCCACCGCTGTTATTATTTGTGAAGCGTGAGGAGAGCTATGACAAGGGAGGGATGTCATTAAACCACGCCGGGAGGAGATGTCAGCCGCCATGCAAACATCTTCCTGACACTCCACTTTCAAACGATTTCGGAGACGGCACTCAGATGATTTCAGGTTGGGTAGGCCTGTCAGCCTGGATGGACGACAGGCGCTGCTTTGGTGCCGAGACAGCTCCGGTGCCTCTCAGCTCACACGCGTGCACAGCCCCGTCCCCGCACACACAGCTGCACATCATTATTCCTGTGCCACTCCGAGACAGATATCCTTGAGTGCCGCTGGAAGCATCAAACTTTCGCGGCGAGAGAAGGCTTTAACATTTAGAGGGTTCCTGTGTAATGCAAATGAACCAGAAAGGTAGGAAGGCATCCCAAATGCCACTCAATGCATTTATAAAAAGATAAGGTGACTTTGTCCTACCCTACCATATCACTTCATTACCAAGTGTCAGCAAAGAGCCTGGCAGCTTGATTGGTTGATGAAATCACATGACCCAAGTGTTATCTTGCAAAAACACATGAAATTACTAAGCTTGAACAGCAAAGAAGTACAAATATCCCTACAATTTATTCCCATCAACCAAAAAAAGACTATGTATCTCTTTATTCCCTCTCATTTTTTCCTCCCATTGGGGGGGGAAGAAAAAGAAATTCCCCATCTAATTTATAATTCAAGATATTTTGCTATCTAATATATTTATATTACTTTCTTCAATATCTAATTGAAGTGCTTTGTTTATGCATTATTCATTTGATCTTTGTTTTCCATCCTTATTGTTAACTTCCAATGCAATTTTAATGGGCTCATGGTCAGAGATCAGGGTGGAAGGCTCTTTGATGCCGTGTTAACTCACTGACAAAAGGGCAGGAAGAAAATGTGAGTTAGGAAGACTTTAAAGCCATCATTTCTGATCCACATCTGAGCTGTACCTTGCTGGTACGTGCCTAATTTTCACAGGGGAAGATTTCCTGGCTTTGCTGTGGTAGTCAGTTAGGTGTTTGGGTGTCACATTACCAGCAAACAAGAAGAAAAATGTAATTGCTTGAGCTTCTGCAGAAGTGGGACATTAGCCAGTGCCTGCTTAGGTCTGCGGAAATAAGGCAGTCTGCTGCTCTTCAACCTTTCAACTTCTCTGCTGAATCTCTCACAGAAGTAAACAGAGGGGAAGGTGATGGATGTGGTATGTTAGACAGGAAAATGGGTTGGTGTTCAAGATTTCCTAGTACCTGGAGTGGTGCTGCACCACCAGGAGTGCACACTTGACTCAAGCAACACGCTGCTCTGGAGTCTGTGACTCAAGCATAGGACAGCACAGTCTGCATTGTGCCTGAGCACGTACTAGTTATGGCCTTTTAATTCAAGGCATTGGGGTTTCAGATGGGTCTCCACCTCTTTAATGTCTCCTGGGCATAATTTTTTTTATGCAGTCCACTCATTGAACTCATAGTTAAGCTGTCTTCCACAAGCAAAAATTCAGCATTTCTCTTTCAACTGGAATATTGCAGCCCAGCCCCACTGAGATACGAAACATTTAGGTTCACTTCTCATTCCAGCCAAAAGCTTATTTTTTTTACTATTTTCTTCTCGGCTTAGATCTCAGCAAAGACATTTCACAGCAGACAAAGAGTTAACAGCGTAGGAACTACAATTCAGCCTAGGAAAATAATGTCTGGATGTTCTTGGCATTTCTGGATATGAGCACAGCTGTAGCACTGTCTCACCCATGAACAAATATTCTTGGCCAAAACACCAGCTCTCACAGACCATTAAAGGGCTTCTGGAGGAAAGAATGCCCACAGCAAACACTAACCCGAGTTTACAACTGCTGCCCACTGAAAGTTGGCATGGACAGGTAGTGGAAGTATTAAGTGATAGAAGACATAGAGCATTGAAAGTGACAGGCAGCAGATGTAAATAGAGGTAATTTTGAGCAATAACCCACCAAATTCCATTTTAATGAACTTAGCTCTCCAGTCTCCACAAGACGAGACATTACTAGACAAGAGAGAGTGAGAGGGTGGTCCAAAAATAGTGTCATGAAGGCTGCTAAAAAGTTGCAGCAGCAATCCTGCAGAGAGCAGGCTCCTGGGAGTGAACCCACCCGCCAGCTTCGGTTGGCACCCGTGATGGGAACGGCGACAGCACCAAAGATGCCTAGGGAAGAATCCGTACTCACAGGAGGATGGAAGGAAAGACACGAGGAGGAGTCAATTATGCTTTGCACATTCCAACAAGAAACCTGGCAGAGGATGGTGAAAATAAGGGAGATTTGTGGGATCAATGTTTGTCTGGGACCAGTGTGCCTTTGACTTCCTTCTTTCCTTTGTTTTGCACATTTATTCCCCTTGAATTAACTCATGGAAGAGGAACAGATGCCGTCAGGATTGAAAACAGCATTTTCAGTAGCTTGAAACTAGTGCTTGAATGGAGGATGTCAGCATTTCCTCTGAATTGTACAAATCAGTGGCATTGTAACAGGACTATTGTTTATAGATGATTTTTTTTTTTATTAGGAATTCTTAAGGTCAGTTGCTGACAAATGTTTTTTCAGAAAAATTTGGGACCATTTTAGGAATTCTCTGTCATCTAATGATGCATCATTTTCAAAAGTTGGAAATAATATCTGCCAGGTGTTCTGGATTTTCACACTGAAACAAATCTCCATGTTTTCTGGAGCAGAAATTCCTGACTTTGATTCCCTTTCCCTCATGTTTGACTGACAACCATTGACATACTGTTGTGAATAAAGAGTTGCTGTCTATCTGAACTCAATGGCCTCAGACTTTCCCCTAGGTGATTCATGTTATTCAGATGATCAGAAATCTATAAATCTCAGAATGGAAAAGTGCAGAAATGGCATCTTCGTTATTCTTCTGGTTCTTTTTTCTCATCAAGGATGTAAGAGTCAGTTTTTCATATGTAGTTGCTGCTTCAGATTCAGCATTCTCATCTTCAAAGTTCGAAATTCCTTCATGTTAGTCTTTGCATCTGGTTAGAAGAGATGACCATCTCAGTTAGAAAATATTTTTGTACAAAATGCATCAAATGCAAATGAAATATCCTCATGTAAACTCTTGCTAGCTACTTTAGAGCCATGCTGGCAAGTTTATTTCTGAACACAAGAAAGAAGCACAGTATAGCTGATGGGCTTACCATGGGGGGAAAAGCAAACAAAATGAAACCATCAATGAAAATATTACCCTTGTCTGTAGAAAATGTAATTTTAACTCATCTCCTATCTGTTGTAAAATCAACTCCTTTAATAAGGCCACATCTTTCTAGACCTAGACAGCACTGGAAGTTAAATTTCCTATCTCAAAAAAGTTTTGATGGGGAATCTTTAACCTGCCCTGAAACAGCAAGTGTGGTGAGACAGCTGCTCCACTCAAACCCCTGGTTGTGATTGGTCATTCTTAAAAGCTGTTAATAGCAATACAAAACAGTCCTATGATTGACTATGTAAAAGTCACTAGAGGCTCCATGTGTGTACAGAAAGAGGATTTCCTTCCCTTTCCCCATGTATCTGGTCCTTTCTCAGTGTTCAAAAGAATTTGAATGTATGGTGGGGAAATATCTTTCTAGCATGAGAGAAGAAGTAAAGGAGTGGGGGGGAACAAAAAGAGACAGAAAAGGAAAAGAAAATTCTACTTGATTAGCTTCTTAGCATCAGTTGGATGTGACAACTCTTTGAATATGGATGAAGTCTACAAGAGGGATCATCTGCCAGCAGTAGTTGTTACCAAGGAAGTAAGTGATGCTGGAGGTCGGAGGGCACCTGTCTCACCAGCTAATGAAAGAATTGTGGGAGACAGAGCTTTTCTATCTGATTAGTATAAGGGCTGTAATTCCTGTCCTTCCCACCCCCACACCTTCTCTGCTCTCTCTTTTAAAATGATTCTGAGGCTATTGTTGTTATTGTAAGTGGGATGTGAAAGAGACTGTCCTAGGAAGAGCTTTTCTTCTCTTAAGTGATATTTTGGCCAACAGCTTTTGCCAATCTCATCATCCCACACAGATTCTGGAAGGGAAAAGCAACCCTTTTCTTTAATCTCTGCCAGACTTTTTTCCCAATCATGCTGGGAGCTGAAAGTCACCCTTGATTTTCAAGGGGTAGAAATGCAGTTGTTGGAAGGGACTGATTAAGCAAGAATGTATATATGAGGGTGAGAGTGTTAGAGGAAATAACTCAGGAATGCTTTATCTGTAAGGGCAACAAAGAAAAAAGAAGATTTTTGATAATCACAGGCTATTGCTTCAACACACTTTTCTCACTCAATTTATTGCAGAGATAACCTAAGTTACTCCTACTTTTAGGTGTCCTGAGAACTCCATCCTCACTCTCTCAAAAATCCCACACTACAAACAGACCTTTAGGCAGGGCCATGGATGCACTCCAAAAACTGGCAATTTGAGGATAATGTCTCTGAAAGTCTAATTTGAAAGCAAATTTAGGCATGCAGCATTGTACACTAACCAGTGCAATGCAAACACAGGGAGGCAGAACATATGAAGAAAAAGGTGCAGAAAAGAAAACAGACCAAGGAGTTTTAGGGATCACTCCATGTTTTCTAAGGCAAGGCATAAACCAGAGCCTTCTCATTCCCAGGCAGAAGGTCCCTCTGGTTATCTCAATCTCTGTTACTCTCTGGCTTGGACTTTCCCTTACCTGCAAATTTGTTACAGAAGCTCAACATGACTTAAATCAGTAAGTTTCAGGACAGCTTTGGTGGTTTTTCAAGAGCAAATAATTTGGCCCATGCATTACACAGACAGACCAAAGATTTTGCTTGACCTCTCTAAAGCAGTACTGGTACCAAGTAAATGCCACTCAGTGAATTTAAGATGTTGTCAGAGAGTATGAATCTACACACAGGTCTTCCATAGCCAGGATCAGGTTTCACAGAGTTTAATTAGTACTGAGGATAAGACATTTTTCCTTCCACTAGCAGAGAAAAGAGAGAGGGAGTCTGGAACTTCTTCATTGTTGAGCCATCACTCAAAAACTTTGCTACACCATCAATCGATACCCAGCAATTGGGAAAAGATGGATACAGCGAGGCAGCTGCTCCCATGATAACACCCAAACATGGATAGTTATATAAGGCTGCAGTGAAAGACACATCTATACCAAGGCACTGTGATTGAAGTGTCCTACTTCAGATCACTGTGAAAAGCACAGAGAAATGCCTAAAATCCCCTTGCCTTACCAAAGGTCCTTCAAAAGTTTTTTCACAGCTGTTCTGTTGAGGGTGTATATAAGTTAATTTTCAGGTGTAATATCTTATTGGCTCACACTTTCAAAGATAATTTACTAGCAGAATTTACTAACAGAATTTACACTCTATTGGTGTGAAAGCTTTAACTTGCCACCTGATGAAAACAAAAACTGGGTCATGATTGTAGATTGCATTTTAAAGGAGAATTTATCTTTTGTATATGTACATATATATACATACACATGTGCATGTATATGTGTCTGTGTGTATATATACATAGTTTACCTCTTTTTGAGTGTGTTTTCTTATGTAAGTGTGATGGTAGGAAGAAGGAAAGTAGTTTATATCTCACTTCTCATTTTTCTATGCATTTTAAAGTCTTGATAATATTAAAAGAATGAAGATGAGCTCAGCAGAGATAGGACACAGCTAATAGTGTTTCCTCTACAGAGTGAGTATCTGCAATTTCAAATAAATTGTGCACTATTGTGCACATTTGGTGCCTCTGCCCATAGGCATTCAATCTGAAATTAGAAGTATTTACTTTCATGTGCTGTTGCACCGCCAGCTTTAGGGAAACCATGGCCCTGTTAGGTTCTGCATAATCCTGTTAGCATCCTGAACAGCTTTAAGGAACAAACTCACTTTTAAACTAGTTGGTCAGGTTTAATGTTTGCTAAATTTACCCACATCTAAGACATCTAATTAAAATGCAGATCCTTCCAAGGATCTTTCCAAGTCAGTCAAGACTTGCAATATAGAACATAGAAAGAAAAGTGCTTTTTTAGGGAAAGTGTGATTTGGCTGAAAGCAGATTACTATATTATGAGAAGAGTTGTGCCCTCAACTTTGCAGAGCAGATCCCTGTTAACTACAGAAGAAAGACAAGGGTGATTATCTCAGATAGAGGCATGTCTTGTAGTAAACACTTAAATTTCTCCAAATGGATCCCACCCTTTCAAACACAAGACTATAAATCTGCATATTATTGAAATCAATATTTAGTTTTCTTTTCAGACATAGTGAAAATCCAGATTACAAGTGAGGAAGGATTTTGTACAGATACTTTATTCACTGGGGAGTGGAAATATATGCATGCTCCTATCAAATAAGATACCACAATCAGTTTACTTGATTGAAAATGTGAAAATTTTTGCTGATGAGGTATTTTTTAAACAAAGCTATTTCTTTTCCTTTTTCTCAATTTTCTTTATTTATCTACTTGGTCTTAATGAAAAGGGAACAAAACAACCAAATGAAAAGTTGTTACATTTTGGATCAGGAGAGACACTCTCATAAACTGTAAAATTTTTTTATTATTATTTTGTTAGTGTGCATTTTGGACAGTAAAGTAAGTGGTATTCAGACACATCTCAGACCATGTATATGACTGCCAGCACCTACCCACAGACCTGGGGAAGAACTGCCCAGGGCAGTCTTTGAGGATAGTGAAGGTCAGGGGTGTGTAAGATCTGGGAAGTTAGGATCAAAGAGATATATTAGATATTCTATTTAGATTGGATATTAGGAAAACTGTTTTCATTGGAAGCATGAGCAGTCTTTGGAAAAACCAGCCAAAGGCAGTGGTACAACTCTATCCTTGGAAGTGTTCAAAAGGTGTGTGGATGTGGCCCTTGGGGGACATGGCTTGGTGGTGATGAGTTAACAGTTGGACTGGATAATCAGAGAGGTCTTTTCCAACCTAAAAGATTCTGTGAACCTGTACGGAACCTACATTCATTTATGCAGCTATAAATGAAAGGAAAAGCCACTCTCTGGGCAGTTTTAGCAATCAGTTTCCTTCCCCATACAAAGATGCATTTTGCCACAGCAGATGGGACAAGTGATCCATCCTGTCAGGTACTGTGCCTCCAGCATTGTCCTGTGCCTGGGGCGTGTGAAGCCCTCCCTCCTGGCAGCACCTGGCCAAATGCATGGTGCTGGACAGAAAGGACAAACTTCTCCTCAGACCCTGCAGCTCTAACCTGGTGTACTGTTGACACACACAAAGACAAATGCTCTGTCCAAATCTTGGGCTGTTGCAGGTCATCTCTGTACCTGCAGAGTCAAGACAGCCCCTTAGGTGATGTCTGGGCACAACACATGCATGAAGTCAGGCAGTTCCAGAGACAAAAGGCATCTGTGGAGACTGAAATAGTGCCTGCAGGAATAGGGGCTGCAGCAGGGGACAGCCCAGGACATCTCCCTCCACCACATCAGCCTGATCATCATTCATAGCAGGAGAGCTTGACACGGAGGATGAGCCTAATATTGATTTAAATCGTCTAAGGCACCATCTCTCTGCTTTATATTTTAGGATGACTGAAATATCAGGGTGCTGCCAGTCATTTTCAGCAAATGAACCCCCACCTCTATGTGTTTACCAAATTTTGAAAAGGTCCAGGGACCCATGTAGGCATCAGGCAGAGCACTGGAGAGGGAAAGGAGATGGGCCATGTGCTCAGTCCTGCCCAAACCCTCAGAACCAGTACCAGGCCCAGCTGTGGCAGGCTGAGAGCACATGTTTGGCTTGGATGTTCTCTATGAAAGCCTTGGTAGGAACCCCTTGATCTCAGGAGGAATGGGAGCAGCCAGGGGAAGGTTTGAAGGAAAGAATCATGGATTGTCCTGAGCTGGAAGGGACCCACAAGGATCATGGAGTCCATCTCCTGTCCCTGCACAGGACAGAGGAAGGAGATTGGAGGTTCAGATCTGCTGGATGAGGAAGTAGGGTGAATGTATTAGGAAATGCTTCTTTGGTCATTTTACCAGAGACCTAAATTAGAGGGGTTTCCTGAAATAATTTTTTAAAGGTATTAAAAAAAAAAAAAAGGAAAGAAAAGCTCGCCATTCATCAGTTCAGCTCCGATCTCCATAACACTTTCAAATGAAGGCATTACCACAGAGCACATTTTATTTCCAGAGACACTCTTGAGCTTGAGCAGAGGGGATTTGCATCTCTAAAAAGGACGGAGAGAAGGAGACAGCAAGGCTTAGCCTTTGTATCCATCACCAGAGCTGGAGGAGGGGAAAGCCCAAGGAAGGGTGTGTTTGACCCTCACCTGGGTAACAAAGAGATTGGAGACAAAAATATTTTACTCCAATAGGCCCACCTCCTTTTTGTTCCCCCAACTCTAGCAGAGAAATCAGAGCTGCAATCTCCTGTTGTCAGAGGCTAATACATAAATAAATAAAGGCCCAGATAAGATAACAATAGTCACAACAACAACAAAACATGTAGCAGCATCAGGGGCAGGAAGGATCAGCATCTGCTTTAATTAAAAATCTGCCTTCATTGATTTTTTTTTAAAGGAACACATTTGTAGGGATATGAAGAAAATGCTTCCACTCCATCTTAGTTCAATGAGTGGTGTACGTCTGCTGTTAGCTACAAATAAGCCTTTGATCATTTTACTGCTGTCTGTAAAAAAAAAGTAACTTTTCTGTGTATTTTCCTTTTTTTTTTTTTCCTCTTTAAATTGGGAGCTTAAAGAGGGGAGTGGCAATAGACAGATCTACTTGGGAAACCTCTGAATGAAGGTGGGGGAGAGAGCAAGGAGAGTAGAAATGAGAGTATACAAAGCTGCATATAGCAAGGAGGGATCAGGTTGCCAGAGCCCAGGGGCTGAAACAACCAACTGTACCAGCCTCAGCTCAGAAAACCCAAAATACTGTGCCTGCTGTTCCAAGCTGCCTACACTCCTCTCCAAATATAACAATTAGAAGCTTGTTGGTGTATTAAAACTGCAGGAAAGCATGCATTTAAGCCCAAATTTAACTGGAGTGCTTCATTGTGCTCACCCTCAGAGGAAAACTGAGGGATGAGGGAGGAGGCAGTGTGGGAAATGCTGGTCCACGAGGGGGTGGGACACGGAGGACAGAGTTTTCCTTTCCAGAGATGGCACTTAGCAGTGCAAAGCCCAACACATGAGGATGGAGGTGGGTGTCATGGAGCTGCCCTCCTTCCCATGGAGAGAGCCTGGGTGGATGCAGCGTGGGTCCCACCTCTGCTGACACCTCCAACAGTATTTGTATGGAAATCACTCATGTTTCCTGCTGTAAAATGAGCTTAAGACCACTTTGCCTGCCTCCCAGGGCTTCGTGAGGGTAAGCAGATTAAAGGTTTGGAAGCATGTGGGCGCCACAGCAGTGGGGAGCAGAGGCCAGCAGGGCTTGGGGGGATGCAGAGCTGACTGCAGCCACCAGAGCTGGGTCCTGCTGCCTTCACGTGTCACAGAGGTGTGAGAAGCCATCACAGGTGGTGGCACTGAGGCAAGTAGGCTCATTGCCTGGTCAACAAGGGATTTGAATGCAGCTTCTATCCGCCTCCCTCCTCCTGCCCCAGCAGCAGCAGCTGGCTTAGCGCGATGGGACTCTGCTGCTTTGTGCAAAATCCCTTCCCATCTTCCTGATAGCATCCTAGGGCTGGCCATGCTCCCTTATGGTAAGGGGAGGGCAGAAAAAAAAACAGTTTTTCCTAAAGAGTGAGCAGTCTGGAGCTGGCTTTGGTGGGAAGGCAAGGGCAGCAGTCATGAGGCAGGAGTGGACAATGTGGGGCCCCTCTGCTGGGGACTGTGTGGTGACAAAAACTGCTCCCAGTGATCCCAGGGAGTAGATATGTCCCTTTTGGCTGTGGGTGTCTCTTTGCACAGCCTCTGAGAGGTATTTCTCCATGGTTGTACATCATCCAGACCATGAGCCCATGACTTCCCAAGGGATTGGGAGTGGGACGTGATGTGCAGCTTCCTACCTTTAAATTGTGTGCCTCGGAGCTCAGTTGCTTCCAGTGGTTGCTGCTGAGGAGAGGAGCAGGAAGGTTTTTCTGTCCCCAGGGCACCATGGCATGGGACACAGATCACAGGGTCAGATCACTGGATCTTGCTCCTATATGGCCTCACCTCCTCTGGCTCTGCACATCCCATTCACAGGCAGCAATGACAGCGTGAGAGGGGCCCTGCATGTGCATGTGTACCCACTGCACTAATACATATGTATGTGTATTTTTACATATCAGTTCTATAGGGCTCAGCAACATCAAAAGGAACCTGGATAATCAGAGCAGAAGATATAAAAGATCAAACAGAATATCTTTTAAACAGATCTGAGAAGCTTAATTTTCATCCAATGTTACTGCAGGAGCTTTTCCTTCTTTTTTTTTCTTCCTCTCTCCATTTTTTTCCTACTTCCATGAGTTTCTTTGATCTGTTTTGATGTCTTTTTCAGCTCCTCTTTCAAAAAAACTCTTTTAAAACCTTTTTTTTTCTTTTCCTTTCCCCGAAAGTCATGGAGGCTTCTAAGAGTAAGAAACTGGCTACATGCAGCATCTCCCCACACACTTTCCTCCCCGCAATGTACATGCACTCCACAGTCCCTGTTCTGCTCAGAAACCTCTGACTCCAGGGCAGAGGGATGAAATTAAAACTGCACTGAGTGAAATGTTATTTCCTTCATGTCAAGGGTTTTCAACACGGTCACTTTTGAGTCTTGTTCAGGGTTTGAATTGGAGTACATGTGTGGCAAAAGCCGTTCCCTCAGTTGTATGTCTAGCAAAAGGCCAACTTCACAGAGAGAAACCCAGCAGTCTTCATTTCAGACCAGTGCTATCAGTTCACATTGACAAGGATGTGAGTGTAGGGTCAGGTCACCTGAGTTTTCCCTTTGATTTCCTTAAGGCCTGGACAAAGTTACTTAACTTTTCAGCCTAACTACTGAAGAAATCACTAACTTCTACAAACCTCCTATGCCTGTAGGCAACAAGGAAAAATTAAATTTCACCCATGGATGAAGAAGAAATGCTCTCTTCACAGCTCTATGGCACATTTTGCACTCTGGTTAGGGACACACCAGAACACCTCCTCTTAGTTCTCCCAGGTGGTTTGAGCTCTGGTGTCCCTTCAACACCCTGCAGTACCAAGCTCCCACACACAGCATTGCCCCATGCCATGCTCAGATGTACCACCTCAACCTTGACACCCTGGCACTGCATCCCAGCTGTTCTCCACAGGTCCCCTGCCCATATGTGGGGCAGCTGACTCTCCCCATCTTCTCCCAATAGCCTCAACTCTCCCAGCTGCCTATCCCATTCCTGGTTTTGCTCCTCTTTCTGTAGCAGACACACTTTGAAAAAGCCCTTCTCCAGTGAAAGGAGCACTCACCAGCACTTCAGAGCAGGCTCTCCACAGCAGGCACCAAGCACAGGCAAGAGGTAAACAATATCAGCTGAGTGAAGTCAGGTGAATATATGTGGCAGGGCACTGCAGGGGATGGCTGTCTGCTGGGCATGGGGCAGATAAAGCCAAAACTCTTTTCATGCTAGCCTTAAGCAGGCTGTAAGCAACTTCTCAGGATGCCAAGGCTCACATTCCCACATTAAGGCTCTCCCTCCCTCAACAGCTAGTGCCAGAGCAGTAGCAATGCTGGTCCTGTTCTTCTAATTAATATGATTTCGATCTCTCAGAGTGTCCTCAGAGCCCAGATAAAATGTAGAAAGTGTAAATACTGTACAGAGACACACAGACTCACAAGACTGCCTTGTCTTTCAAGCCGAGTTAGCCTTTCTTGCAGCAAGCAGATGAGCTCAGAGGAACGGGAGAAAAAAAGCCTGAGTTATTACAGCAGAAGTTTTGTGTGAAACCAAAACTGCCCTGCAGATTGGAAATCTATTTTCAGTCATTCCAGTTCCTTCCAAAATACTAATAATAATAATAATTGAAGTTCTGAGGCTTTTCAAGTAATTTTTATCCACCAGCCTCCTCTGAAGTACAAAGCCAGCTCATGCCTGTCAGGCCAGCTGGGCTGAGCTCAATCCGAGACACAGGGTGCCAGAAATTTAATCCTGAATTTCCCAAATCTAATCGAAATGGCACAAGCCATGATTAATAATTCACTACTTTATTACTGATACGATGCCTCGGACTATCACAGCGTCTGAATAATTGATTTGCCAAGAGGGGCGACATGTCCTTTCCTAAAGCAGAGAAAGTTTGACCAGAGAGTTGCTGTGTAAAACTGGCTAAATGTTTTTAAATAGTTTGAGACTAGATCTCTGACATTCACTTGGTGTCTAAGGACAAGCTAGGAAGAGGCAGACAGGAAGTTTTATACCCTCCTCCACAGTACAGATCAGTCTGTACGCAGTCAAGAAGCAAAGGGAAAGAAAGGTTAGAAAGGACTGGGAGAGAAGGAAATTAAGTTAAAAGAAGAAAGAATCCTTATTCCACAAAGTATGCATAGTATGAATATTAGCTGCCTTTGGATTTGATGCATTAGGGTCTCTGTCCCCTTTCTCTCACACTGACCCCTGCTTTCATTAATGATGATTCAGATCCTTGGAGATTCACCAAGGGATGGTAAATGTCCATAGAAGAGCTGAGCAAATTTTGGTGTAACACAGCCACACTTTGTATTTTCTCATCCTAGAAGGTTGACTAAATTCTGGATGACAGTCCTACTGTGTCTTAGGATTAGAGGCAAATTTGGGCTTGAAATGGTGTTTCAAAGTTCTCCAGAACTGACAGCCCCATATCTGGGCCTTGAAAATGCCTAGAGTCAGTATTTTGGTCTGAACAGTAAACAAAATTTCCTTGTCCCATCAAAACTGGACCTCAATTTTCTCATTTGTAAAATAGAGATATTGAGCTCTGGTGCACTGTTCTCCACATATTCCTGTGGACGGACAAAAACTCAGAGTACTTTAAACCACTGCTATCATCTCAACTGGTATAGGATGGTGGCAGTACAATGCAAGCAGTGTTCTGAAGAATCAGAGGGACTTTGGTGAGGGCAAGCTACAGCCCTGCATTTAGAAAAACACATTACCTGAACTCTTTATCTCCTGCCATATATGCAAGATGACAGGTCTGCTGGAAAGCAATCCCATCTGCATGCAGTTTTGTTGAAATCTTCAGAGCAAATGGCAGCCTCTGGCACTTTCAGGGAACAAAACACAACGAAACAAAACATTTTAACTGCTAGTTCTGCCTTTTTTCTTCTCCACTTTATTTTAATACAGAATTTTGTACTTATAAAACAAGTCACCTACTGAGCTAGTAGCAAAGGGGTTAACATAATTGGGGCTGTTTTCTCCCCCTGTCCACTTTGCCTTTGGTAGTTAAATCGAAAGCAAGTGGTACTGCCTTATTACTATCATTGTGCTGAGATATTGCATTAAAGGAGTTTAGGGTTTCAAATTGAATGTCAAATATAATATCACAGTGGAAACTTGAAGTGCGCAGCTGAGCTGCTCAGCTCCAGAGGGTGAACGCCTGCCCAATTGCACTGCGAGCCACTGATCTCCATTTCAGCCCACTGAGCTATCTTCAGATGCTCACCACAACTTGCAGGCAGGAGAAGGGGGCCCTGATGGATGTCAGGCAGCTGCAGATGGAGAGAAAGAGAGTTCAGTGTAACGAATTGATTGCTGGGGAATTGATTGGAGTTCTGTATTGCCTCAGCTGTAGCAGCCGATCATAACTAATCAACCCTTTGTCACTCCAGACTGGAGAAGCGTCATACTTGGACCAGGGATGGGGAGAATGTCTTTCATTTTCCTTGGTAGAAAAGTTCCTTGTTGGAAAAGAACCGTAGCCATTGCCATATGATTTTTCTACCTCAATGCTTAGAAGCTGTATAGCTCAGGTTTGGAGTCATTTTCTAGGTGCATAGACACAATATTGCCAATGCTTTCCTCTAGTTCTTATTTATTTTTTTTCCACTTTCTTAGTCTGATTTATCCTTTTTCTGCAGGGAAAATTAATGAAGTATGCTGTATGATGGAAAAAATGCATAGTGCCACATACAGGCTTAATACTGGAAACATGTTTTTATCCTTTTGTTAATGTGAACTAAAGTGTATTAAATCAAATCACTGAGAAAAGCAGATTAGACCTATTCACAGCTTGGAGGAATCCATATATAGCCTGGAGAACAAATTCCCATTGAAGCAAATTTTCATTCAGTGCAATGAGTTGTCACAGTAATGAGTTCTTGGGGTAAATACTTTACTCTGGTACCTTTCCTTAAGTGGTTGGAAGACTGCCAGTGTTGTTCATCTTTCCAGCCTCACTGACATCACTGCTGTTATGTCCTCCTTATACCAATACTAGAGCTGTTCAGAAAAACTGACCTGACACTGCAAAATTGTCTTTCAAGAGCTGTGAAAACCTTGGACTTAAAATTTGGATAATCTTAGACTTAACCTATGCTTTTAGTCTGCTGTAAAAATTTGAAGGTGCCCTGGAAATCTTGTTCGTACTCTTTGTGCATGATCGGTTTGAGGATCAAGAAAACTCTCTTGTC
Source organism: Toxostoma redivivum (assembly GCA_013397375.1). Taxonomy (NCBI): domain Eukaryota; kingdom Metazoa; phylum Chordata; class Aves; order Passeriformes; family Mimidae; genus Toxostoma; species Toxostoma redivivum. Next base: position 556,024 of record VXBI01009103.1, read on the forward strand.
ATCCTCCTTCTCTCCCTGCTTTCCTTATAAACTCTCCCTGAGCATAGCCTGTGTATGACTAAAAGGTGGCTCACTTTCTGATTCCTTAAAGGATTGTGCCCTGGGATGTCAGGCCAGTCTCAGACTGGCATCCGAGACTGCCCAGAGAGACAGATGCACCATCTAATGTGGGCAGGAGCTCATTAACTGCTTCTCCTGGTAGCTGAGACAGGTAATGCAGGGCACACCCCACCCACCACATCACTTCAGTGAATGAAAACACAGCAAAAACACCTGCTGTGCCTGTGCATAACTTGCAGAGGAGAAAAGGGAGGCTTCATTTTTCCAAATTCACTGTCCAGCAAAGAAGTTATATGTGTCCATGTAGGTCTCTGCTCTTCAGGGAACTGTGATACATGCCAGACTTAATGTGTATTTAACTCCACGCACAGCTTTAGGACAGGCTTCAAGTCACCCACCTGTGTCAGAGCTTTGCTGGACAGGAATGGATCAAGCCAGGCTTCTCTTTGGAAGAAGCATTGCTAATTGCCAAAGAGTACTTTTGCATTTGGCATCATCTTTTGATTATAAATATAACTACAAGCAAATATGAAAATAAAGTCCACTCGTCACATGAATTGTGGTATATGCGCTGTTGACTCACTGCAAATTAAAAGAGGATTTTGTCAATGTAAATGCCTGAAAGAGATAAATAATCCCCAAATAGGTAGAAATGTATAGATAGAGCTATAGAGCAAGTCTGCTGAGAGTGAGAACACCTCATGTAGGAAAGTCTTGAATCAACTGCACAGGTTGTAGTTTTTTCCCTTTCATTAGTCAACATCCTAGGAGTACAACGAAGAAAGATGGTAACTCTAGTTGATGTTATGTCTATATGTTTGTTTACCATGTTGCACATTGTCTTGTAAAAGATTAAAAAGAAAAGAAACTTAAAAACCTGCAGGGTTAAGTTAGAATTTTATAGCCCTGTTGGGAAATAACATGGCAGGAGCAGCAGGCTCATCCTACAGATGCATTATATTTTGTGACGAACTGTGGTGCATGCAGAACATCCATCAATCATTGAGATAATTTTCCATCTCATCAATTATGCAAATTAAACCAGAAAAACTATGTTCAAATAACACTAAGGGCCTGACATAAACCCAGGAAAGCGAGGCAGCTTGGAGTGAAGGTTGGAATCCTACCTTCCCTCTGCCCTGCCATGCACTGGCTTTTCAGGAGACAGGCTGTGCATGACCACCATGGCAAAGCAGTATTTTTGTTCCTGCCAGGAGCTCCAGTATCAGCAAACCATGCCATGGCTGCTAACAGGAGCCTGAACAACACACCTTCGTATTCCTTCAGCTGATATTCCATATCCATTCTTTCCAGACTGATTAGGGCCAGGACCTACCTAAGGTGGTTGTGAGGGTATTCTATGGCCTGTAGCACCACAGCCCTGAATACTGTGATGCTGATGGACAGGCTAACCTATGAGCCAGTCCCTGGGTGGGTGAAGCTGGAGGGTGGAGGGAGAAGTCTCAGCTCTCAGTGGCTGAGTTCATCTCCCACCTCCCAAAGAAGTGCCTGCACAAACACACCCCTCCTATGGAACCTGCGCCTCTCACATGACTTAATCCTACTTTTCTAGTTTTTCTCTACTATGACATGACTTAATGAACAGAGCCACACCTGGAGAGAGAAATCATCCCTTTTGAAAGAGTGGCATAGAACTCACACAGGTGGCAGTCACTGCCCACGTGAAGATACTGTCATTTTCCCTGCAGATCTTCCTCAAAGGCAGAGCAGGATAGCGTGAGTTAAATACCTCAGAGCTCAAAGTGACAAGAATGACAGTGGATAAGACATTTGTTAGCTTTTCAAGGCTTTGCAGCAATCTTGCTATCAAAACTGCTGTCTTCTCATTGATGCCATGTTGTCACCATGAAGCCTTGAGGAACTACAAACATCAGTGCAGATAACGCAATGCAACTGCTAAGTCATGGAATAAGGAAGGCTCTCCAATATGCTGGATATTTATTACTATTATTATTGTTATATATTAATGATGACAATACTAATAATAATAAGCACCACCTGCATGGTACTGCGTTTCATCTTCTTCTATTTTGTTTACTTCAAAACCAAGGCAGCGATTCCTTTGACTGAATATGTGTATCTGCAGGGTATACATCTGTACCAGAGCAAATCTCTCTTGGCTGCCTCTATAGTCAACAGGGAGTTAGGCAATATGGTCACTGGAGTTTGATCAAGGTTTATTTCAGCTCAAAGACCCCATCATTCAGTCGCCAGAATTTTATCCTGCAAACTACTGACTGTATTGATGAGATCTCAGTTCCTGTCAAGACACCTGGGCACCATTTGGACAATGTCTCAAACATTCACACCTACACCATAAAACCTGCTGTTAGCTGAGATCCATTTCCTTATTGTTCCAGGTCTGAAGCATCTAGTTTAAAATGGTCCTAGAGTTACATAATATAGAGAGGGCAAGTCAGTGATTGTGGGATTCCTTTGTTTCTGCAGCACTCTACTCTTGGAACTTACTTCCAATTTCCAGAGAACTTACTACTTTTCATCAACAATAATGATGCCTTCTCAGCTGGTATACAAAGAAGTTTTTCTGCAAGATGAGTCAAATGAAAATGTACAGAGAAGTAAATGTTACCTAGTCAAAAAGAAAAAAATTGGAGACAGAAGGAAAAACACAGTGTAGTTCCCTTGCCAAAGGACAAAATATTTTTTAATTCCAAGTGCCAGCATCAAAAGACAAAAAACTCATTAAAAAAAACAACACTCTATCTATTTAGCTATCTAGTTATCGACTAGAAAACTTGGGGGAAAACACAGACAATCAAAAATATTACTTTTATCAGTGTACCCACACCACAAAACATTTTTTGCCTTCTGAATTATTACTAGTGAAGCTGTTTGGTAGGTTTTTTTCCTCCTGCACCTCCATTTCTGATCACAAATGCATTGCTTGTACTCCCTGTTGGTTGCACTCCACATTTGGTATGCGACCACCAGCTCTTAAATGTAAGTGAAGAACTATACTCCACTGATTTGTGTCAGTGAAGCTGTGTTTGGGAGATAATTGTTCACTGGGTTTATTTATTACAGTCACTCTCACAGGATCTGCATCACAGTATGGTCACAGCATGTCTCTGGAAATAAAGCAAAATGAATTGTATAAATAAATCGGGTACATTAACTCAACATGAGCTTTGCAGGAGCAATATAGTCAATAGAACATACTAGTAAAAGTGACAGGACATTATATATTCAATGACACATGCTAACAAAGGTAACAAGAAGCACTTATTCCATAAAGCATACAAATATCAAGTAGAGACAGAGGAAGTTTGAGTCACAGCCAATTAAAATGGCTCATTCCTGGCAGGTCAGCTGCACTTGACAGATGTCCTCATATACAGCAGCACCTTGCAATGATCTTTGTACCCAGCCCAACTCATCTCTCATTAGCAAGACATTTCATTACCAGTCTGTGGGACCATCCTCTCAGCATTGCTGATTTCTGTCTGCCCAGCAGAAATGCTGTTGAAGCCAAGAGCTTCCTGTAGGTGACTGTCTAGCCAGAGAGGGAACTTGGCACTCAGTAAAACCCACCTACTCGAGAGGTACCTGAGGCACTTGCAGCCACATTTCCTGACTGCTATTCATTGCACTCTTTTCTGACTCTTTTTCTACAACTTGTAAGATAAATATCTTTTTTTAACCTATTTTTCACCTTTTATCCCTCCTTTCCCTACTCTTTACCTCATTAAAACCTCCTAGCAGGATTCTGCTATCTCTTTTTCTTGGTGGAGAATATCAGCTGACAGTAGGATCTCCTGTGCTGACAGGAGAGCATGGGAATAGGGATAGGAAGATATTGCAAATGTTCTGCTTCTCTTGCTGGGAAACAGTCCCTCTCCTTTACGTAACTCTATCCAGTTAGGTAAACAGTTTCCACAGGAGAAAAAAAAAAAAGGGGGGGGCTGTTTCTCAAGCATTTATCTGTCAAGTAGAGGTACACATTATCTTTGTGCTCAAAAATACAAGCATACTTATGTAGTTCTTTGCATCTACCAGACTTATTCAGAGAATTCTGTTCTGGGAGAGCTGCCAGTGACCACAGTAGCACCCCCACATTCACCAGCAAATTAAATAAGAAAAGAGCCTATTTGTGCATTGGTTTTGCCAGAATGCTGGAGGGTCCTTGTAGTTTAGCTAGTAGACCATAAAAAGTACTTAGCAATTCTTTCATTCTCTTTCTTCATACTCAGCTTGATTCTCTCAGCCACAGGTTTTAATTAGACAAAAACTTTCCTTTCACTGTTTTCAGGCCATGAAAATTTTGTAGAAGTAGAACAGAAGTGATTATTGACTCAGTGAAGGAATGGATGGTTTTAGAGTAAAGGATCTATCTGTGTGTGCATATATGGACTAATGTAGTAGGCAATAACTCAGATGGAAATAAAAGCATCAGAGGCATCCTGCTGCAGCTCCAGCCTACCAAAAAAAACCATAATTTTATGTTATTTTTAAAAATATACAAATCATATAGTATATAGTATATATATATATATGTACAATATATTCTACATTTATAGTATGATTTACTTTCAGTATTTCCCACTCCTCCTCTTTTTCTCATACCTATCATTCCTTTGAAGAAGTGGTTAACACTTGATCCTCAAACTGATAAGCAAAGACATCACTTCAAGGATTACATTTCCATGCTTATTTAATGTATACCATAGAATTAAGCCACGGGGAATCTTTAGCCCTTCAATTAATGAATGACTCAGTGACACACTTTTTAGGTGTGACTCACAGTCCTCATTTGGCATCTTGTTATCTCCAACACTCTTCCCTCACACATCCACTTTGGCCAAGATCAGAGGCACCTTCCTCTCAGCACACCAGTAAGGGAGAAAGTTGATTCTTGTTTCTGTGTCCTCTGAACCAAATGGTACCCACACCACCACACACTCCTTTAGATAATGAAAGCCTTCCCAGAGCTACTGCTGCTGGTGAAATCGACCTATGATTTATGTTCATTAACATCATGAACATTACTGTGAAATTTTTCACCCTGGCACTGTCTTTTTCAAGCAATAAAAAATGAATGACTTCCACCAAAAACTCTTCTGTCACAGCAACAGGAAAGCCATTTTCTGAAAATGTGGTTACTCTGCCTCAGCTTGGAGCAGAAGTCAATGGGTGCAGCTCTCTAGATTTATAAATATTTCTTAAAATTAATTTATCTGTGAAGTCTAACATCTTCAATGTAGTTGTACCTGTCAGATACAAATGATTCAGCTATGCAAGATGAAATCCCAATATGTCGATATGATCTACTGTAGAAACAAGTTATTTTTCTTTCCCCTTTTTCCAATATTAGATAACTAAGTCTCCATCCAGATACAAAGAAACAAAAGAAACCACATAATATAACCAATAACATTCTAATGCAATATTTAATAGTAGTCTGACCAATGGGGTGAGAAAGTCTTATGAAAGCAATGCTGATTTTCAGTATCTCAGCTCTGCATGTTTTTCCAGATACTCCTATAGATCCTCATTGTTGTGGTGATGTTTGTATCTCTCTGGCCTAAACTGAGATGGGTTCGTCCTGGGGTTCTGTCCCTTTGAGACACTTTTCACTTGTTTTTCTTTTCTTTTTTTGGTTTTGTTGGTTTTTTTCACAGTACAGCTGTGGAAACTGGAGGACTATAGCACATATGATTTGCTCTTACAGAGCTTTTTTATTAATTCACAGCAGCAAAGTTAAGATCTCATATTCCGATTTGTAGGAGGTAATCTTCAGAAATGAAATTTGCTGAACGTTCATTTTGTACCCCTGTTATGTCAGATGCAAGAAGGAAATGGAGCACCTTGTATTCACTCCTGTAAGAGCCTAAGATTAGAAGGAAAAGATACTGCTCCTCTTTCCATTTCATTTTTATTTTGTACAGGCTTCGGGGTCAGTTTGTCTTCTATCATTCCATAAACACATAAACAGGGAACAACACAGCAGTGAAAAGATTTTGAAAAAGCTGCCCCCAGAATTTAGCATCTCCATGGTAAATATGAGGCATATGCAAAACAAAGGTGCTGCTGTGATATTACTGACTGTGTAGATTGTCCTCTTCTGAGGGCCAAAATAAAAGGAGTGTAACTGAACACCACAAGATAGAGAAAGGCATAGCAAAAGTTTTCAAGGAAAAGTACTTCCCACTTCAAGCAGAGAAGTCATGACAACTTTATATCAATGGGAGGGGAAAATTTAAAGATATGGCACTCTTGTGAGCTCCAAATAAACTGCAATTAGGAGAAGGTTGAAAATGAAGAAAACCTCAGAGAGTGAGACAATTATAAAATTCTCTTTTGATAGTGGAAGTATGGTCCTTCCAGTGAAGTGGCAGAGGCTCTTCTGATTATGTTGCCTAATTTGAAATTGGATTGGACAAAGTAGCTAATTTCTAGTAACAACAAGCTGTGCTGAAACTTAGGTGAGAGAAGTTATTCTAATGGGCTTTGGGAACAGAAGGAGGGAAGAATCTACTGTGATGATCAAAGAGTTCTAGTTTGAGCATCACTGTGCAGCAAATTGTTCATTAAAACAGTAACTACTTCTGTCTAATTATTATACTTGAACATTTCTGAGCACCAACAAGAAAATTCCTGTTAGCAGCATTAGCCTACCTCTATCCTTCACATTTTTCACCCCAACCACCTACAATGGAAAGTGAATTTTGATCTCAGAACCTCGTGATCCATCTAGAAGTAGCCCTTCGTGCTCAATCTCATCCCTAACACAATAATATCCTGTCTGAGGAAAGTCAGGTGCCACTATCAGCCCAGCTCTTAATGTGCAAATAATGAGGAAAGTGAGGGAATCACACATGGCTAGTAGAATAGAAGCAGTAATAATAATAGTGATAATAACAATAATGATAATAAATCTCTTCACTTACAGATTATGATTTTAAGATCAAAAAGTACATTATAGACATTCAACCATTAAAGTTGCACAGGCTTTGATAATCTGTGTTCTTGGGATTTGCATTCTGGACTGCTTATTACTAACACTATTAATGATACTGTTTTGCATTAGAGCAACAAATAGCAATCTTAATCAGGGCCTGAAGGCCTCTTTCACTACATCTCACACAGATGCTTAAAACAATGACTACTTTCAGACCTACAGCTTTACAGGGTTTGGGTGGGATTTATCTCACCTTTCGCTGTCTAAAAGCAGGGAATCACAAGATTGCAAAATGAGTGTGAGTATCCTATTTAGCAGCAGACAAGGTGTTTTTCTGCCAGCCACAACTTCCTGGGCTTCTACAAGGAAATAAGTGCGTGGGTTAAGGATATCCAGGGACTGAGATAATATGCTGTTACGGGTCTTTAAGTGTTGTAAATCCTTGAAACGCTGCAGTCTGATTTGTGTGTGTGTGTATTTGAAATGGTTTGTGCGTCCATCTGCACACAGGGAGAAATGTATATACAGATAGATAGATATTTTATATGACTCATTCCTATATTGCCATTCCTTAATGGATGCTATTTACTTCTTTTGAAACTATCCCTGACTAGCATATCAATCCATATTATGTAGACATCATTGAAACAGGCATAACAAGGAGCAATGACTTGAATCCTAAAAAGGAAACATTTAGTTTAGACATTAGTTAAAAAAAATCTTAATGACAAGGCCAATTAGGCACCAGAATGAGGCACTGGAGGTGTTTCCAGAGGAGGTTAAAAAAAGAACTTGCATCAGGGGTAAGGAAGAAAATTATACTTGTAATAGAAGTGTTTCAGATAGATTAGCTAGACAGACAGACATGGTTGTGTGTGTGCACATGTACATAAATATATGTAACATGCACAAACATCATTTTGTATTTTGTGTGTTTACATGTTTACACAGATATGCACAGTTGTATATGAATGATAGTCCCTACTGAAAGAATTGGCCCACTGAATATCTGTAAAAGGTGACCTACAAAATCCAGTAAAGCAGAAGGTTTTATATTGCTGCTAATCTGACTGTTCTGAAGCTTTTTTAAACTTGATAAAAAGCAAAGTTTGTGGAGTTGGAATGAAGTAAGGTGAAGCAGCTCTTGGCACCCAAGCAATGACATCTCCAGTGGTTAATGATGTCTTTAAGGGCACTCATAGTCCATATTTACCAAGCAGCCCTAGTTTGACCTTCAGTAGCTGTGACCTTCAGCACATCAGTGCTGCAAGTCCTGCTTGGATGTCATCTCTGAGACTGCCCTCTGTTACTTGATTCACCAGCCCACTTCCCCTTTGTGTCTGCCTCTTCAAAAATGGGGGTTCCTTTTGTTCTCTTCTTTGTTTCCTCTCTCTGGGATAGAGGAAAACATAGACAAATATTTTTCTCTCCAATTTAACAGTACTCACTGTATGAGTAGCTAAGGAAGAGTGATGAAGAACACCACTCTGCCTGACTTTACAGTAAAAAATAACTTTCACACAGATTTTATGTATCTATGAAGATCACCACCCATTGGGCCCAAGCTTCATTTTAGGAAAAAAATTTGAAATCTTGGCCTGCTTATTGATACCAAGAAGGGTATAAAAATTGTTGTGAGGTGCCAATGAGGTGTTTTTGTGCACCTGCTTCAGCACAACTTCCATCTGAAAACACCCAAATGGAACCTATTGCAATTCCATCTGCTTCCAGCTCAGCTTCAAGGCTCAGGTTTTTGAGCTAATCTTCCCTGGCCTAGACAAGCCAACATGCACATGCTTCACTTCAGGGCTAGAGTAAATCCTGTTGATTTCCAAAGAACAGTAAGCAAAGCTGGTCACAAAAATTGAAACATTGTGTGCCTCAGGCCACAGAAATTTGTGTCAGAGCCAGAGCTAATTCCAAACCTCCCAAATCCCAAATATTGCCATAACTGCTGGAAAGCACATGTAATGCCACAGGAAAGGTCATGCTGCTTGACTGTGACCAATACTGAGTATGTCCAAAAATCCCAGTCTGTGATAAGATAGGGGAAAGAAGGAGGAAGGAAGAGGAAGGAAGAGGAAGGAAGTCCTGCTAACTCTAAATTGATCTCTTTCCCTGAAAATGACATGGACTATGTAGATCTTCATGGCTTTCCTAGACATCTCTTTCCAAAGCCATCCTTTCCATGCCAGGGGAATCTGATGCCCAGCACTAATTCACTCTCATTTTCTTAGAAAAGGAGAGCAAAAAAAAAAGATCTGGATGGCAGCCTTTACACCCAGCTCTTCATATTTCTTTAACTTACTCTTCCCATCTCTCTTCTTTTTATTTATTTCGGACTGTGAGTTTCATTCCAGCTGGAAAGGACCAAAATATATCTGTTAGATATGCACAGGAAAGCCACCATTGTGGAGGAAAAAGACATGCAGAAATAAAGACACACCTTTGGGCTCTGCCAAGGTAAACACTGGGGGTGTTTGTGTGTGTGTGTGTGTGTGTGTGTGTGTGTATGTGTGTGTGTGTGTACAGAGAAAACAAGCATAAACATGTGCATGTGTCCACAGGTGCCATTTAATTCTCCAAAGCAGAAAAAAACAGGCTCCAAATGTCACTTCCCTATTGTGGGGAATAGCCAGGCTGAGAACACCCAACCCCAACACACTGCTGTCCTCCACCAACATATTTGATAAGCAGTAAGAGATTGTCTCCCCTACATCATTTTCCACCGGTTTACCTGGCAGCCGGGAGATCCTTGTATCCTTAACTGTTGCATTTGTCTAATTAACTGGACAATGTGATGGAAAATATCTTTTTAGAGACTGTAAAAGTGCCTATGAAAGATGCATTCTTCCTTGAAGGATTTGTTTCAGCTGGTGTAGATCCAGCCCAGCTATCCTGAAATCAGCAGTGGTGTTCCAGATTTACACCTTAGCAGCACACGGTCCTGTCATGGGAAATGAAACTTAAATAGTGTATGGGTAGTGCAGGAAGCCTTAGAAAGAATGAATTTGGTGAGATTGACAGGTTTTTCTGTGACTGCTTACCTGTTATACCCGGACAACACATTTATTTCAGAGGGAATCTGTGGGATTCATTTCATCACCACATTTTCTATAATTCCCTGACAAGAGCTGGACAGTTCTAAGTATTTATGAGTAAAGGTGATGGAGACAAGTGACTTTGGGGCAGTGTAAAAGCTGAGAACAAAGGTCTGATAGAGCTTTCTGTGGTGATACCAGTGTATGGCTTCCTCCTGCAAACAACCCTTCTGCCCAGCTTACAAGAAATTACCTCTGCTGCAGCCACTCTCAATCCCACAGGAGATCAGCTTTGGCAAGATACTTTTGTTTGTCTTTCTCTGAAAATCATATAGTGAACAATCCACAAGAAACCATGGTGAAAGCTGCAATACTACCCAGTGCTTCACTATGTAGACAGTGGTTCACTTCACAATCTCTCTTTTCAGCACAAAGTGAGACTTTCAGTCACCTAAGTCCAAAATGGCCTAAAATATTTTTTTTCTTCCCCTCCCAACTGATTTGGGTTTCATTGGACCCAAAAGAGAAGCACTTCTCTCTGACAGAGCTTTGCTCTAATTAATTGCACCCTACTGCCCAACACTGCAGTCTCTCAGGTGCAGAACTGCTTTCCATAAGGGAGATTAATAGGCCCTGCCTCAACTAGGCTCCTTACCTTAGCTTCCTTTCCTTCTGTTGTTACTGTTATTTTCTGTAATAGATGTTTTAAATTATTTGGGAATATGGTAAATTAGATTCGTTTATAGTGTCATTTAAAATAACTAAATAAATGTGCTGACCGCGGCTTAATAAAGACCATGTCTTCTTAGTCTCTGACAGGGATAAGGTCTGTGAAACTTAGCTGAGCTTATGTCTTAGTTAATGGCAGAGCTGGGGTTTCTAGATACAGATTTTTTCAAATAATGATTATGATATCCTATATTTGCCTAGTCCTTTCCACTCCAGCATTCCCCACAGCATATCCCAAATGTCTCATCAGCCCCAAAGCACAGATTCTTTATTCCTATTCAGCTAAATCTTTCTTCTCTGCCATGGGCTTTTGCTTGAGTTAAGACTTCAAGCCATGCTCCTATGTACACTCTAGTTTTGCTTTATATGGTACTCAGAGGCAATTTCCTGTGGGATGTAATACATCAGCTGTTCCAGCAAAGGAAAGCCACATATCTGCCCAGGGGTCTGCTCTCCAGCTGCTATAAGTCAATGGAGATGTTCCACTGGGCAGAAGAGGAATCCCTTAAACATGATGCTGGAAACATAGCAGGGAAACCTTTACAGCCTGCATAGTAAGGGCTTTTTGTGTTACTTTTTTCTCCTGTCCAACAAGCCACCTGCCTAGTAGATCTGCCAAAAAGCCTGAAGGGGATTTATGTAATTCAATTTGGACAATGTCTTCCACCTTGGCTTGAGTTGGTAGAAAAACTTTCACAGTTTTGATTAATTTTTTCCTCTCTGAAAAGCTTGTCTTCTAAGCAGACATTGCAGAAATACTCTGGGTGAAGTTCTTGAAATGGTAAGCCTGTCTTGTTTTTTGATCAGCCTGCTCACAGCCTGAGAAAGAGTGTCAGTATTTCCCTCTCCCTCAGCCAGTTTAAGACCCTTTGTTTAAGGGCAAGTGTCCTCCAAGGAGAGAATGCAAAGCCCAGAAAGACTGATGAGCTGCACTCAGCTGTTTGCAGAGCAGTGTCAGGCATCAATAGGCTCTGCAAGGGGGAGCAGGCAAGAGCAGTGCCAAAAGACACCTGTTCCCTATCTGTCTCAAATGTCTCACACCTCTCCCTCCTGCTTTCACTCATCTCTCACTAAAACCTCTTTTTTTTTTTTTTAACACAAATTAATTGCTACTGCAGAAACCACTGATAGAGATAGTTGATTGACCCCAGTGTGCAAATCAGCTTCACTGAGGTGGAGAGGGAGAAAAAAAAAAAGCCTCAAAAGGGTGATCTTTCACAGTGTATTTTAGCAAGTCCCCAGGATAGCTGCTTTTTGGCACATCCTGTCCCACCCAGGTCCTGCACCAAATTGGAAAGAAGGGCAGGCTGTACTTTATCCACATCTGCACAATGAACTGGCAGGGATGTGACACTTTGGGTGGAAGAACAAAATTAAATTCAGTTTCTTGTCTTCCTCTGGCTATTCTCACTCTTAAAGAAAAGGAAACCTTGTGACAGGTCCAATAGAAAAAGCTTTCCCACCTCTTTTCTCAGGTGTTAGGATGGGCATCCTCTTTTGGAAAGATTCCCCCCAAAAGGCCCTGTCCATTGGCCAAATAAGAAATGTCATTTTGTCTGTCCTGCCCCTGGTTTCCTAAGGGCCAATAGAGCTACAAACACGTCCTGCTGTCATGTCACCTCATATTGTCACCCTTCTCGTCTCAGAAATGCAAATCATGCAAGCCCAAGTGCTGACCTGTCATTCCCCTGATAGACTGGGGAGCAAATGATATGGACATCTGCATTCTTGTCTGCTGTCACCTCTGCCACAGTTTCCTGGAGAGGGAAAAAACCCCATAGATATCTTGTTTATAGCTCTCCTTATAGCCCTCCTTTCATCCTGCTGCTTGGGTGCATCTACAGCCTCTCAGAAGCTCTGTGGTTACTAGTGAACCAAGCAAACTTCAGAGGGAATAAAAAGAGTCATGAAGGTGTTCAGGAGTCTCTCCACACCTTTACTGAACCAAAGCTCATCCCTCCTACTGTAACTTGCACAAATGTAGCTTTGCACAGACAACCAAGCAGTTTAGGCTCAGATTTAGTGCCTAAAAAATTTAGAGCATTTTTGGGGATATAAGAAACCAGTAGAGGAACTTAAATACAGAGAAAGGTATAACTTTGTGTGACTAAAACTAGCTTACAGCTAATTAAATAATACTTCTGAATGCCTGTGCTTCCCTTAGGTTTCCTTCGTGCTGCTGAGAATATGCAACATATTATTTATGTTCTCATTAGTGTAGCTCTGAGATATGTTTGTGTTCTCCATTTAGCTCTGTCTTTTTTATCAGGTTCTCTGTATCTCCACACTCATGCTGAGCAGGTTCAAACCCCTCATTGCTGGGCAGGAATGAGGGAGAAGAATTACAACTGCCTTTTGTAGGAACACAGCTGTCCTCATCAGGAATCCCCATGCTGGGGTAGTGAATGAAAGAACTGGATATACGCTCCTCTTGAGTATTTTGTCCTCATGTGCCCTTTCTCATTGCTGATGGGGTACTATCTCCATGGTTTTGGAAGCTGGAGTTAGGGGACAAGTGTTACAAGCAGATGTATGCCAAAAGATAAGGAATGCTTTTTTCTTTCTTTTCTTAAATGAAGGTTGGGTTGGAAATACAGCAATGTTTGTTTCTAATTCAGAGCCCAACAGAAGTGCCAGAGTCTAGTTTCTCCAAGACATAGCCTGACACTTCTGATCTGTTTACATGTCATCAGCAGAGCAGTGTTAAATCCAGCCAAGGCAGAACAAGGAGTGCTCCAGGGGGAGAAATATTGCTGCTGTAGAAATCAGAGTTGGTCAATGACTGTACAGCACTTCCCTAGCACCCTTCTCCAGAACATTTCTGAGTTGTAAAACAGAAGTCCTGGGTAGTGCTTTAAAGACTCCTTTTTTCATATTCTTTATGAGCTTATACTCCTGCTTGGGCTGTTGTGTTTTGCCAGTTGTATGTGCAATGGTATTGAATAGTTTTCTTTATTTTTCTGCAAAAACATGGAGAACTATAATGCCTCTTTGTGTATCCCCTGATGCCTTGCGATAGAAGCACCTCATTTTGCAAGAGGTAGTAAAACAGTTCCTCTGAGTAAGGAGCTCCAGTCTGAAGGAAAGAGAAGTAAGGGACTGCCTCAACAGATGTAGTTTGTGAACGCAGCCATGAGGAACTCTTGCCCCTCAGAAATCCTGCAAGCTTGATCCATGTAAAGAGTAAGTGCATCTGTCTCCACTAAAATGATTTTTAGGTTTGAGAGTTTATTCCTGCTCCTGTTGGTAACACCTCCATGCAGGCAGCCTGCATGCCACCCAGGGCACAGCATACTAAAAATATGGGGAAAGAGAAGCCAGCCCTGGGGGTCTGCAGGACAGAGTGGCCCGTTTCCTTCCTCTTCCAAGATCTTGGCATTCTCATCTATGCCACCCTCAGTTTGTCTGTTGTTATCCTCAGACCAGCCTCTGTGAGTGCTCCAGTTTCCCTGCATAGTTTAAAAAACCAAACAAACAGTGGGAAATAATGCCTAAGAGTTAAGTTCCTCTTCTTAAGGCAGGAGAGGCAGGAGAATTGTCCCAGCCTTCTGAGTACTGTGCAAAAAAAACCCCACTATGAAGCCTAAACTTCTTTCTTTCCACCATCAAGGTGGCAAATGCAAGGTCTAAGCATTTATTTATCAAAATCACTGTAGATATTTTCTTCACTGCAAGGCTCAGTACTTTAGGCTGAAATCATCCATCACAACTAGGGAAAGGGAAAAAAAAGGGCTTTTCACCTTCATGGATTTCCTCCCTCCCTTCATCTCACCTTATTCGTGCTTAAATGGGTAGAAATTCATCTTTTTCTCTCCAAAGATCCAGCTGGCTGCAACACGCTCTGTGCTTAAACAAGCTGCCTGCATTGGAAGCATTTTTCAGGCTCTCTGTCTCTCTCTGTCTCCCCTTCCCCAGCCCCCTGGGCCCTGATTGACATCTCATCTCATTTTTATATTTGACACCTCAGGAGGAAAAAAAAAATGAAAAAAAAAAAGAATAGCCCCTATTTGTAAAAGCAAAGCAACTTTTCTCAAAGACAAAGCAGGCTTCTCACCAGGAAACATTCACACTCCCCAGTAATTGCTCCTTGCTACCAGCCTTGGCAAGGTGGACTCTGTGCATGTGTGTGTGTGCATAGTTACCTTTGCACACAACAGTGTACATTTGCATCTTGTGTAACATTTAATTCTGCCTTTCCTGAAAGCTGATATGGAAAAGCAAATATGCAGCAATGGCTCCTCTGGGGCTCTGAGAGTGGGACGTCTGTCTTGTGGCTACAGCTTTGGCAAAGCTGCCAGCAGCTTCTCCTGTGTGTCCATTAATGTACCCATGTCCTTAAAGCAAGAGGTTTCAGAACAGTTCACCCCAAATATACTCAGATCGTGTGCCAAACCCACTCTGAACTGGAAAACATGAGTTTTTCTCAGTTCACTTTAGACAAATAGTGAGCAGAAACCTCTGAGGGATGTAGGTTTATGCTGACAAGCCTGATGGTGTGATGGGACCACTGGCTTCAGTTGTCTCTGTGGGGAGGGCAAGGCAGTGCAATGCCACTGTTTTTACTTCAGCAGCCATGAAACAGAGCCTGTAGACTTGATTGGTTATGAAAGGTGATTGCATCCACATTTATTGCACTAGGAGGGAAATTATTGCTCAGCAAGGGAAAAAGTAAAAAAAAAAAAAAAGGGATTGACATCCTTCTCCCAGGAAACATGGGATGTGCGTTCAGAAATGAGGCCATGGCAAAGCATCTCTATTCCCACCTTTTCCCCTGTCTGCTTCTATTTTGGAGGGTTACTCAGCCTGGGATGAGACTGCCTTCCTCATGTTTGTATAGGTTCTGAAGAAAGGAATCCTGCAAGCCTTATAGCCCTCACAACAAATAAATTCTTATTTATGGATCTGGGACCAGTTTGGTTTTTAAAGCTCTGAATGGAGTAGAGAGATTTTGATCCCACAGGTCCACGTAAACAGGTGTGTATCTCTTCTGCCATTCCCAATTCACTACTCATAAAAGAGGTTCTGGGGTTGGAATAGTGATATTGAGACATGCTTGGCCTTTCCCATGCTGACAGAAGTTACCTGTATCATCCCTTCATTCCTTTACAGTGTAGCACTGGGTCTGATGAGCTATTAACATGTCAGCAGAGACAGACAAATCAGACTGTCTGAATGAAATGGCATTACTCTCCAAGACATGACAAAGCAACAGCAAATGCATCATCTCTGTCTTTGATCTCAGATGATTACAAACTATGAAGCTTCCAACTTTGTAGAAAGCAGTTTTCATTGCTCCAGTGTAACAGCTCAGTGCCTGATTCCTTGGCAAAGCCTACAGCCTATAACCATAAGCGTGTGGCTGTTACAGATAACATGGCACTTCTGGGAAAGCTGCAATAGTTTACGCATTTTCCAGAGCCAAATTCCAATTTGAAAGGTTCATTATGCCTATCTATACACCCATTCAGCCTCACACAACCACAGTAACTGGCTAGGAAATCCCACCTTGCATCCTTCCCTAAACACTTGGTTATGGTGTGGTAGAATATTGCCACAACTCCTGCAGAAGGAGTTGAGTTTTGAGGCCAGAGTGATTAATCCTGAAACAGGGCATCCACTGCACAGACAGCAAAGCAACCTACAGCTTTTGGGAAAAAGGCACCTTCTCTGGTTCTTCTCTTTCCTTCAATACAATTCTGCACGAATTCAGGAGATCCCAGATGCCTAGATGGGGGGGGACATCACAGGAGATGGAGTTACCCTTCCTAACAAGGATGGGCTGCCTTCCCTAACAAGGAGAAGAGATAGAACCTCAGACAGCCATATATGCATCATTGTCAAATGCATATCTTTTAATGGGGCATTCCAGGGGATTTTACACTTTTCTTTGAGGCATTGATCTCTGCTGGATATGTAATAATACTGGATCAGAAAGACTGAAAGTCTTTGTGGTTTACATCTCTCCCCTTATTTCAGCTAAAATTATATGAATCCCCTGAACATTAGAGAGTGTTCTCTAGAGTGAGTCTTTCTCTTTTTAAATTTTTTTTTAAATTTATTTATTTTCATTTCAGGTCAACCCAAAACATACTTTTTGCATAAAATATAGATTTGTGGTTAATGCGGTGGTTATTTAACCAATTTGTGCTCTTATAAAATTCAGGTCAAATTTTATTTAATATTACTTTGAAACAAGGAGTCATCAGCCGTTGGGCTTTGATACAAGATCAAATATTTGCTCCAAGAAGGGTAGTATTTTCAGTTAAGATTTTTAAGTGTTCCTTGATCCAAAATCACACTATTTAAATTTTGACACAAAAGTCTCCTCTCCATTGAATGTAGCAATGGACCAAAAAAAGCCCCACAAATTCTCAGCCAGCCCTGTGCCATATGTCCTCGGATTTGCTTATTTTACCAATTTGCATATCTTGCATATCGTACTCTTACTGTGGGATAATTATTGAGGGGTAATCAGGTCCAACTCCAGGACGTTGTCAGTCTCAGATTTTCTCCCACATTTGAACATTCTGATAAACCATGTCCACTGAGGTGTGCTGGTTATTTCGCATGAAGGTCTGAGGATATATATGCAGCAATCATGGTGAACAGCTTCACAATAACTCAGTTTAATAACCCGATATTAGGGTGTAATTTTCGGTTGGTGTAATTCCTCGCATAGCCTTTAAGTGTGAAAAATTTCCACCTATTCAAATCAGCTGAAGATCTCGAGCCTGAATCTGGTTTAAGTGCCTGGTCATTAAATTAGGAGCTTTCCAGCCGCGATGCGATTGTATATGCCCTACTAATGCCTATTCACTCATATGGGCCACCCGAGATCGCTGACTTCAAAAGGCTCCTCATGCAAACAGCACTGTGAAATGCCCAAATTGCTCTCTGTAAATTCTGCAAACTGAGAGCAAGTGTCTTTGTTAAGTCCACGAGGAAGTGCACGAAAATCCTATTTGCTGACGTGCAAAGGCTTTGTAAGGCAGAGCCCCCAGCCTGAAATCGCTTGATTTGTGGATCTTTGCGATTAAGTTGAACTGAATGACATGCAAAGCTGGCAATTGAGATAAAGAATCACTCTAGGCTAAGGAAGGGAGGCAGCTAAAATCTGAAAACAAAGGATGTTAATCTCACGCTCATCATCTTTAAACAGGGCACGTTAAAGGAGCAGGTAAGGCTCAGCCGATGCCTCCAGATTACTGGACGGGGATGTTGTCTTTTGTCTTCGCAAACCTCATTTTGATCTAGCTGCTGACAATTCTCCCCCTTGCCTTTCCTCCCCCACTTCCATCCCCTCAGGCGGAACATTTCATCCCAGCGGAGCCTCTGCCTCAGCTCCGCTCGCAGGCAGCGCACAAATCCCATTCCCGTCCCCGAAAGTTTCCTCACAGCTCACAGCCTCCCCCAGGAGTGCGGCTTCTTTGTCCCTCTGCCCCTTCGCCTGCCTGGACTCGGGGGGTCCTGCCCAGACAGCATTTTGCAGACAGACGTGACACCTTGCTGTAGGACATGCGGCCAATCTGTCTGTCAAAACCCAGGGAAAACAGCCGCACAAAAACAAAGACATCTGTCCAAGGTAGATGTGCGCAGCCTGGAGCTGAATCCCACTCCCAGAGTTAGGTGAGACACTTCTTTCTGACAGCCAAAGAAGCTGTGCTGCAGGCTTGTACTTCAGCATCCCCAGGACCTGGGATCTCAGGGTCTAGCACTTAGTGCAGCCTGCCACAGGCGGTCCCAGACGTCTGTGGACAACAAGGATCGCCCCTGTGCAAATTAACGCCGTGGTAGGGTCTGGCAGCATCCAGCCACAGCAGGATAATCGGCAAAGGGAGATGCATTTAAACAGTATTGGAAACATTAGAAACATTCCAGCACTGCAGGTTAAAAACTGCTCCAAGATTGCAAGTTCGGCATTTTAGGGATCAGTGGGAGATTTCTCTGGAGATTAAGAGCAATTGAAAAGATCGACTTCCTCTCTATAGAGAAGTTCTAATAAGGCTGAAAATAAAATGCTGTCTCCCTCAGCCTTCCTGGCAGAGGAGCTCCAACGCGCCCCCCTGTAGTTTCAATAATTCAAACTTCAGCTTTAGCCAGCCAAATAGGCCTGAAATTCACCTGTGAAAGTTCATGAGGCTAAGTGGGATTCAGAACAAACTCCTCTTGTTTCCAAACTCATGTATAATGCAGCGAGGAACTTTGCTCAAAGCTAAGCTTTGGCTCGCTGTTATATTTACGATGCCTCACAAAAAAAGAGCAGGAGGCAAACAGATAACACCAGAGGAGTGGGAGGGGAAGGAGAGAGCACAGCCACCAACTTATGATAAGCTGGCATTCATCTGTAGCTGGGCAGCATCTGAATCTGCCTCTTCTCCCTTCTCAACTCGAGGCTGTGGCATTGCCCAGATACAGAGGAGAGTTCTCTCTCAGCAGAGAACAAAATAGACAAGGCAAGCATGAAAGAAGAAGCAGCACTACAAGAAGGGTTGTTCCATCAGGCAGATGTAAGAGGATATAAGAGGATATAAGAGGAAACTGAAGCTGAACACAAGCATGGCAAGCCCACCACTTTTTCTCATACAGACACCAAGATGTGTCAAGTCAAGCTGTCCGTCTGTCAGAGCTGTTGGTCTGCAGGAGCATCCTGGGCTGGCTCTGGGGCTGCCCAGTTAGCCCTGGCAGAAAGCATTTGCCAGGGGTGCTTCTGTGTGCCCACAGAGCACCATGGCCAGATGCTGTTGGGCTGGCAGTGCCACTGCATCCCTGACAAGGTGGAAATTTAAGCTTCAGCAGGGCTTGTTTCACCAAGAGTTATTCAGATAGTTCAACATGTACCATTCTACCACAAACCCATGCAGTAGGCTGGAAGCAGGTCCCATCTAAATTCACTTCCCTGCTGGCTCACCCTGTTTGTATTAAAACCCTATCCACAGACTTAAATAGATCTCTGGAAACCTATAGCTGTTGTCCATAGACAGAATAGACATGTAAGTTTTAGGCAGCTGGTATTAAGTAAGCTAAATCCATGACAGGGTATTAGGAATCAGCTTGTTACATCTACTTAAATTATCATTGTTTCACTGAGGAAATACATACAGTGGTTATATCTAATAATGAATTCCAGTGCTGATCTGAGATCTTTTCTCTTTCCTTCCTTCCCTTCTTTCTTTAATTATCTCACTAATGTGGTAAGATGTTTATTGTTGTTTTTTTCATTTCAAGTATTTGATTTTTTTGCAATTTTCTGGGACTGGAGTAACTGAAGTGCAATGTGATTCATTTGAAAGAGTAAATATTTAACTACTAAATGGCACCTTGTTTTTTCTAGATTCCCATGTTCTTTCTAACTATTCATACTATTATATAGGAGCTGGAGAGTATCCAAAGGAGGGCAATGAAGTTGGTGAAGGGTCTGGAGCACATGTATGATAAGGAGCAGCTAAGGGAGCTGGAGGTGTTTAGTTTGGAGAAAAAGAGGCTCAAGAGAGACCTTGACAACTCCCTGAAAGAAGGGTATAGCCAAGTGATCATTGGTCTCTTTTTCCAGGCAACAAATGTGAGATTGAGAGGAAATGGGCTGAAGTTGCTCCAAGGGAAGTTTAGATTGGATATTAGGAAAAAAGAAGGGTGCCCAGGCAATGGAACAGGCTCCCAAAAGCATGGTGGAATCACTATCCCTGGAAATGTAAAANNNCTGGGTTAATGTTTGGATTCCATGGTCTTAGAGGTCTTTTCCAACTTTACAATTCTATTATATTTATCTTAGAAGTATGAAATGACATTAAAAGAAGATAAATATTTTAAAATTGTCTCTGAAAATGTTAGACAATACCAATATGAGGCCGACCCTGGCAAATTTAATTATTCTCAATTGTATTTCTTTCATTATTTCACTACATACTTCTTGATTCAATAATTATATTGTGTTTTTTGAGAGCTACTAAAACTGAGAGTGCAAAAGCCAACGCTGGAGTGAATCACCTTGCTGTGTTCATTCAAAAGCACAGGCATCTTAGGTCATGATGGACACCCTTCCCCAAATAAAATGGAAACTACTCTTTTAAATTACACTTATTGGTACTTTGTAGGCAGTATGTCAATGTAGCAACTCCTGCTATTCCAGGGCCCCTGACCATCTTTGGGTTACATTTGTCTCCTTTGCACCAGGCTGTCTCTCTGCTGCTTTGTCTGGGTGTTTTGAATGTTGACCATATTTACAGCTTTGCCAAGTGCATCAGGGAATGAGAATGAAAAAATATACTTCAAAATATGCGGATGCTACAAGCTGAGGACATTCTGCAGAATTATTTTGGTGCAAAGTTGTGAGAAGTAGGAATGTTGCATTTATGTTTCTTGAAACTCTTTTTCCTGCAACATTTGCTGCATTACAGTTAATGGAATTTATGAGAGCAGCTTGTGATTCTCCAAAACTACCTGGTGCGGTCATTTCAGCCAGTACAATGTGAATTATGCAATAAGCCATCACTTTAATTAAAACAAATTGCATTTACTGTATCAATCCGTACTATAAATCATTCCCTAGGGCCCCTCTTCAAGGTTTGTGCTTGGCCTATTCTTGAGAAATGTTGACAGCAGCCTCCATTACCAAAAATATTTTTGAGCATTTTGTTCTAATATCCTACTCCAGGATCCAGCTTTTGAGCTCACTGCCCTGTTATACAAAACAAATTTTATCCAAAAAGCAGAGCAGAAATCATGTGAAAAAGCAGAATATCTCATTTTCCCTTTCTCTTCTGGTCTGCAGCATGCACTTTAGTAGACTGTGGCAGTGGAATATGAAATTTATTAATTGAAATAATGATAATAATAAAAGTTAAAAAAGGAAAGATGCAGATTAATTGTTTTCATCCAAAGTTAGGAGTCACATGGGATTCCTCACACTCCCTACTATAATTAGACTGAACAACAAGACAACCAGATTATTAGTCCTTTGTGTATCTCCAGTTTAATAAAGAGAATGACCATTGGGTATTTATATTCATTTGAGCTCAATGCAGCTTAAAATGCAGTGCTAAATACATCATATCGTACTGCAGGATGAAGTAACTCACATTATAATGAGAAAACATCATCTTTTTTGTGACCTCTGATTCGGGGGCAAGGGTTTTTGCTTCATTCAGTTTGGATCAGGCATGCTGAGACCATTCAGCACTACCTAATGTTTAAGTGAGTGTTTCCTTGTGAGTTTGTTCAGGTTTCCTTGCTTTTCAAAATAAAATAAAGGAGTCAAGTTCTTTTCTCAAAAGGGGTATAGTTAAGAGTTTCCTGAATTAGAATTTCAGACTCAGTGGTGATTTCTGCATTTAGCTATATGAGAGAGGGGCTATCCCAATTTTGAAGGAGATGCTATTTAAGACAGTCTTGCACAGGTTGAAATGCACAGGGGGGCCCTAACAGAAGGCTAATGCAAATTTTAAAATTTCAAGCAAGATTTTGCAGCCCCTTTTGCAGGAGTTGCTTAACTCTCGATAATTTGGTGGATCTTGTAGGTGGAGCTACTTTGGTAAAATTTATGAGGAAAGTGAACCATTTATATATAACACCAGTTACTTTGAAATTGCTGAAACCTTGTGATGAACAACTGGGTCATTGAACATAAAATAAGACCCTAGAGCCTGATTGGAAAGCTATTAAAGCCAATGGAAAGGGACCCACTGGCTGGCGCCAACACTGGAGCAGATCCACAGAGAATAATCTAAACCTCATCTGTCTTCATATTTATTTTCTTCTTGATATATACCTAAAAGAAGCCCAGGTAGATTTGCAGCAGCCTTAATATCTACCTGTTTGTTGTGAAGATTATCTCACTTTACATCAAAGCAGGTGTCCATCTCCTCTAGCAGCCTCATGCTGTTGTTGTTCAGGTCTTCAAATGAAAGCCTCTGTCATACAAACAAGCAAATATATCCCAAAGAAAGATTTAAGCATTGAGAAAGAAAGAAGACAATACTAATTTTCTTTCCCAGAAAAGAAAAGTAGACACAATTGGAAGCAGCATATGCCCAGACTGTGACTCCTGTTCCTCAGCCAAAATAAAGTCTGAAAATAATTGGCATCAATAAGTATTATCAAGGACCATCTGGAACACACATGTAGTGAAAAGTGAGCAAATACCTTCAGAGCAGTGGATAAATACCTTAGTTGCATTTCTTATATATTTGTTGCATGGAAAAATTATTTAGGTTATGAATTCAAAAGGCATTTATTGAAGCTATAGTAAAGGCCCACTGCACAAAGCTCAGGAAGCTCAAAATGCTGAAGCCAGCAGAAAAGGTCCTTCAACCTCCAATAAACATATGTATATTTTCCATTTCTTACTATTAGGCTTGCACAGTATCTGAGTGGTTTACAATTTCTCATTGTCTTTAATTTTTTTCTACTCCTGAATTTAATGATAATAAAGTGGTGCCTCATGGACGCTGTGGTCACCACATTTTTTTTATGTTACAGGATGTTCAAAGTGCATGCCTACATTTTCTTTTTAATGATCAAAAATAATTTTGGTTTGGTTGGTTTGGGATTTTTTTCCTGAAGTTTTGACAGCTCCAAAAGAGCTGTGGAGATTATCTTCCAACTTTCTAAATAAATTCACTGCTAGCCTGTTAATAAGAAAGCCTAAGAAAATTTCAACCCTCAAAGGTAATTTTGGGGGAAAGTTATAAACCACTGAAAACAGCAGCTTATAATGAAAGTGTCATCTCAACCATAAAAGGTACCTCAATGCCCCGAACAGGCACCGTAAAACATGATTGAAAGGGAGTTTAGAGATATTGCTAATGGCCCCGACATAAGGAGTGTGGCTATAAAAATGAAAAGATGCATGGCTAAAACTGCCCACCACAAGTCTTTGAAGAGCATCTGACCACCCAGGCATGCCAGAGACAGCGACTGCTGATGGACTTGGTCATGCAAATCTGCTAAGGCAGAGGCACCTTCAAACACCTCATGCTTCTGCTGCCTCTGAAAGTGATGCAATTGCTCAGCATCACATCCCCAGGCTCATCCTGGGACACTGGGTGGCATTTGGAGGGTGGGGATGGCCAAGAGTGAGGCAGGACTGTGGCACTCAGCCTCTAAGTCTGGAGGAATGACATGGCCTGTGGTTGAAAAATTCCACCATCTTATCAATCCACTTTCCAGGTTTCAACATCTTTGTACAGTTTTTATGAAACTGTGTCATTTTGGTTGGAATGGTCTGGAGTACATACAGGAGTCCTAGCCTCCTGCTCACAGCAGGAAAACTTCAAAGTTAGTTTTGAAGCAGTTCTGCTGTTCCTAGTTAAGCCAGGTGATTTAAAGTGTAATTAATATGTGCAAAATACTTCTGCAGGCTGAAAGTCATTTCATGGACTTTCAGGGTTCACATTTGGCCATGCTTATTTTGCAGCATGGTCCTTATGATATCTTTAGTGAAAAGGGTGCTGGTCTGTGCTGAGATTCAGTCAGGAGGACTGTTTGGTTAAATTTATCCTACCCTTCAGGGAGCAAATTCTGAGTAGGAGCTATATTTTGAATATCTGTAGGTCAAGGTTATGCATGACCATGACTATGCATTTTATTTAGGCCATTTCAAAAAATGGATTGTAAGGCAAAACTGTGTTGAAGGCTATGTGGTAGAATTATTTTCTTTTTTAATCACCGGTCAGCAGATGAAATAGTAACAATAAGAAGGCTGTGCTTTGGGGGAAACTTACTTCAATGGGAGCTTTCTGCCTGAGACCCATCTGTTTCTCATTCTAACTCCAGAGATGTGAAAAACAAAGCATGCAACCAAAAGTCTGTGTCATGGGTTGACCTGGGCTGGACACAAGGTGCTAACCGAGCCACTCTATCATTCCAGTCCTCAGCTGGGCAGAGGAGAGAAAAAATACCACAAAAAGTTCCTGGGTCAAATGAGGATGGGTTAGAGATCACTCAATGATTACCAACACAGGCAAAACAGACCAAACTCAGGGAAATTTATTTAATTTATCACCAATCAAATCAGAAGAGGGTAATGCAAAACAATTTAACCTCACCCCTCCTTTGTTCCTGGGCTAAACTCTGCTCCCTATTTCAGGCTGTGGTCAGTTCTTTGCATGTTGTCTCTGCTGCTCCCTCCCCTGCAAAGGTTGGGCTCTTCTCACTCTTACCCTGATCCAGTGTGGGGTCACTCCCACAGGAGGCAGTCCTCCATGAGCTGCTCCAGTGGGAATCCCCTCCACAGGGCCAGTTCTTCAGGAACAGCCTGTCCCAGCATGGATCTCTCCCACAGGGTCATTCCTGGAACAGGATGCTTCACTTTGGGTCCCACAACGGGTCACAGATCCTGCCAGGACCCTGCTCCAGCACAGGAATACTGTGTGGGGTCACAGCTTCCTTTGAGCATCCCCCTGCTCCAGCCTGGGCTCCTCCAGGGCTGCAGGTGGATCTCTGCTCCCCCGTGCCCTCCCTCGGCTGCAGGGGCACAGCTGCCTCACCATGGGCTGCTTCAGGGGCTGCAGGGGAATCTGAGCTCCAGAGCCTGGAGCAGCTCCTGCCCCTCCTTCTGCACTGTCCCCCTGTCTGCAGGGCTGCTCCTCACACACATGGTCTCACTCCTCTACTCCAGCTGCTGTTGCTGTTGTGCAGCAGTTTTCACCCTTTCCTCTTAAATACGTTATGCCAGAGGTGCTACCACAGGGGCCCAGTATGGACCAGTGGCAGGTCCATCTGTGAGATACAGGGGAGCTTCTGGCACCTTATCACAGAAAGTAGTTCTGCAGCCCCCAAATACCTTGCTACTCAAATGCAGCCTGACTTTGCAAAACCCTTCCTGTATACAAGCTGCCCAAACTTGAAAATGTGGAGAATTTTCTAAAGTCTTCACATGTTGACAAGTACATTTCTGAATACATTCCCAAATATTATTAGAGGATCAAAGCTCCAGACATTTTCTTGGTGTTTATTAGTAATTTCAAGGACTCAGAAAATATAAGTCAGACCTAAAGATGTCGTGAGGTTTTACTCATTTAATAATAGAGTTTAGGTTCCTTTATTTGTCTCCTGCTGAGCCTTTAGCTTGAACTTGGGTCACTTTCAAACTTTGGTATGCTCCTGAGGTCTAGAAAACCAGGGATTTATTGAACAAGAAAGAAAAAAAAAATCTCAAGTGTGCACATGACAGCAGAGGGCAAGGCCTCAAACAGCTTGAGATTGCTGTAAAAATCCTGATGGGTTTCTAAGCCCTATCATTGTCGCAAGCCTCTAGCAGGCACTACTCCTTGTAGCCAGTTAGGTTCCTCATGGGAGGCTGCAGAGCACGCAGCCTTTCCCCAGGGCCAAGAGGTGAGTGTCTCAGGCAAGATGTTAGCTTGACTTTTTTTAGAACAATTTCATATGAATTCTTCAAAGACAAAAAGGAATAGAAGAATAGCTGAATGTAAAACTAATTCTCTTTTTTTTTTTTTTTTCAAATTATTTTTGAGCTTTACCCTTGCTCCTCAACTTTTTGGTTAGCATCTCTTTCTCTTCCTACTGCTTCTGGGCTAGGATGGTGCCTAATGGGGAAGATGATCTATCCTATTTCCCTCCAGCCTGCTGAGGGAGATGGAGGAGCAGGGCCAGGAGACTTTTGTTCAGTAACCAGAGCACCCCTGAAAAGCTGTGGCAGTGGTTTCATTCCTTAGATCACAGTATGCTTCTCACCCTGCTGGGTGCTTCTGTGAGACTGTGCAGGGATATCCTAAAACTGAGTATTCCAGGTGTGAGCATGACCATCAAGAGGTGCTCAGATATCATCTTTTGCTCTCCCACCTATTTCTCAGCTCCTGCAGCAGCAGGAGGTGCTTGGGGGCCAAATCAGTTTCTGCCCAGCTCCACACCAGGAGTTCTGATGTAGTTAGCTGGGGAAGGGTCACAGGGAGATGCTCCCTTCCTGCAGCCTTGTGAGACTCCCTTCCACTGCTGAGGGGTCAGCTGCTCCCCAGCCCCAGGACTGAGCTGCTCACAGAGCTGATCTCATCCCCACAGCAGCCACACTCCTGCCTGCACCAAGTTACCCACAGTTACCAGATAGGGTGGCATGGAGGTGGGAAGCACTCTGCCTCTCCAAGCTCTCTTTCTCTCAGCAGTGCCCTTCACCCCTTGGTGTTGTCCTCATGCCCTTCTGCTGGGAGAACAGGACTTTGTGAGTACATAACTCTTTACAGAATCACAGAATCATTAGGGTTGGAAAGAACCTCTGAGGTCATCAAGTCAAACAACTAACCCAGCACCACTGTGTTCACCATTAAACCATGTCCCCAAATGCCACATCCACACACCTTTTGAACACTTCTAGACATGATGATTCCATCATTGCCCTGGGCAGCCTGTTTGAATGCCTGACCACCATTTCAGGGAAGAATTTTTCCGAAATCCAATCTAAACTTCCCTTGGTGCAGCTTGAGCCTGATTTTCTCTTGGCCTGTCTCTTGTAATCTGGGAGAAGAGGCTGATGCCCACTTGGCTGCACCCTCCTGTCAGGGAGTTGTAGAAAGTGAGAACATCTCCCTCTGATCCTCCTGTTCTCCAGGCTGGGCCCCCCCTGCCCCCAGCTCCCTTCAGATGCTCAGACTGTGCTCTAGACTCATCACTAGCTCAGTTCCCTTCTCTGACCACCTCAATGTCTTTCTTGTCCTGAGGGGCCCAAAACTGAGGCCAGATGTGGCTTGTGTCACCAGTATGACCAGTGTGATGGGGTGGTGATACACTTTGGGCACACTCTGTGCTGCTCCCCGTCAGACAAGGAGGGTAGCAGGACACTGACTGCTGGTCCTTGGGGGCACTCTGTAGAAACAGGCAGCTCAGTGCAACTCCTTTTTTTTTCTGTGTTAAGACTCAAAATGAAACCCATGCGTCCTTCTTGAAAACCTCCTCTGCAAACCCACGTGTCTCTCTAATTGAAACAGGGCAGGGTCTGAAACCGTAGGAGTCCACAGCTGCTATTTCTATTGTGCATGTCTGAGTCAAGGTGAAGAGAAAAGTCAGCAAAATATCCCACAGGGTGAATCCTCCATGTGCCAAGAAAGCTGACTCCACATTAAAGGTGAGAGCCAGAGCTTGCAAAGCAGTGATGGCTTGGGAAGACAGAGGCCTTGATTCCTTCCAGCACTCTCCAAGTGTTATTCCCATTAACATTGGCACTAGCCATCACCCTGAATACCCCATGCACCAAAAGACGAGTGAAAGTGAGCAGGAGGGAGGGAGGTGATAAAGTTGTCAGGCTGTAGGCAAGGCTCTGGCCTCCAAGGACTGGCAGAGACTCTGTCGTTTAGAGATACATCCTGGGATGTGTTTTAAGAGTAGATTGGAGATGCTCAGGAAAAGGGTGGGTTTGCTGATCTTGCACAGGCTTCATCTTTGGTCAGTCTTCAGTTCACAGTGCTGCAAAATCAGGGCTCTGCCTTTTTCTTCTCTTTTATCTTCATTACCAGGGGAAGAAAAGCTCTGTGTGGCACAAATAAAAACTGAGATGGCAAAGATACTTACCTTATCTTCCCACAGGTGACAAATTTCTGCACTTGGTGAGTGTTGCTAACCCTGTGGCTCACAAGGCACCTACCTTGACTGCCCCCAGGGTCAAATGCACTTTCAGGGCCCACCAGCAAACAAAATCTGTCTCAAAGAGCACAGCACACAGTCAGACCATGCCATGGGGAGACAGGAAAGGGTATCACTTCTGCACTGGATCTCTGCTTTGGTGTTGAAAGAGCAGCACTCAGATAAAACACAGAGCTGTAGACAGGATGGCTTCTTTTTGCCACGAACAGGTCTGAATGCCACAAAGAAATCAAAAGTATCCTTGTTACTGAAGATCCAACCTCTTTTCAGAGCAGAGCAGCCTTTCTGCAGAAACCTAAGTAATTGATGCAGAATCGACAAGTGAGTCATTCCTCCTTCCCTCTTTTTTCTCCTCTTCCTCCCACCTTGGCACCAAAATGCACTAAGAAAACAAGACGTCAGGAAGATGTCTTCTGGATCATTGCTGCAGCATCTTGTCTGCCTTCAGGCTCTGGTGTCAAGTAGTGATCAGCCTCTTTCCTCCAGCCCTGAAGTAGCAGTTTTCAGACATGACCTCCCACCCCTTCACAGCTCCCTGTGTCTCTGAAATGTCCAGAGGTCAGCCCCTCACTGCCTCCACAAGGAGACCTGTTTTGGAGATTCCTGCCTGGCATCAGCCCCACCTCATGTCCCTGTCATCTCCCATCATGTTACCAAACTGAAGGGGATACCAGGAGTCTAGATGGTGTCCTCCACTGTGACATGGACTCATCATTTCACTATTTGTTGGGGAATGGCAGCTGTGCACTGCTCGTGGAAAGGTAGCCTTGACTGACTAGCTAAAAATTGGAGGTGACCTAGCTTCACAACTTACTGGTCAGGAACAATGTGACAAACTTCATCTTTCTTCACTGCCAGCCTCTGAGGTTAGAGAGGGCCACTACCTGTCATAGTGGGGAGGAGAGAGACAGCTCTATGGATGTGTCTGTCGGTTCATGTGGAGGGGGAGAGGAGGGGTATGCTCTTATTCTTTCTTTCCTACTTCGTTATATTGATTTTCAGTGGCTTGAATGCTTGGAATGCAATAAGGGAGCAATTCCCTTCTATGCTGGCTAGTAAACATTGTCTGTAACTTTATTCTGGGTCAGGAAAGTCAGCACTTAAAATTAAAAGTGGTTCCAGAGGAAGAAAGCCATATTTTAGGAATTTCCAGCTGGGGGTTCCTTGTTACTGTACTTCATTTTAAAACCCAGTGTCGTGTCATGTCATGTCATATATGCCTTTTAAAAAGCATTTAACTGATATATATTCTCATCTGCTCTTTACTTACAATATTTCAAGCAGAAAATATTTTTTAAAAATTAGTTCCCTGGCTCTCTGAATTTACAGCAGAGGCCACAGACTATAAAGTGGAAGGAGTTGAAATTAAGCCCAGGGGAGAGAGAAGTGCACTAGAGAGGAAGTCTCATATGTCAGGTGCTTAAACACATGCATAGTTTAAATCCTGTGCCATCTCACCAAAGCCAGTGGAGCTGCTCTTGTATTTAAGACTAACCTGCCTTAAATTCTGGGACATAATCTCTAAAAAATGTGTGCAGTGCTGGGGTACAGACTGTGATGCCCATAAGCTGCTCCAGGTCTAAGGTACAATCAGCTGTGGGAGCTCCTTATTTTTCTGTGCAAAGCTTCTGTGCTCAGGTCTTGGAAAGCCAAAAGGTTTCCCCAAGCAGGAAAACCAAAGTCCTGGACAGTCATATTGAGGAATGAGTGCCCTTGCTGACATGTGGGACCCAGATGTGAATCCAAGCCGGGATCTGTGTGCTCTAGGATGAGCAGAAGTTCCTCTCGGCTCACTTCTTGAGTGCTGGGAATTTTATCTGGAAAGCATCCTTCTCATGGATCAGGCACTGGCAGCAAGTGTTCCACATGTAGCTAGGAAGCAGCACTGAAAACACGGTGCTCTACTTTTTAGTTGGATAGACAGGCATTTTACAGAGCTCTGCTCCGGGCACTGTAAAAGCAGGGAGCTCTTGGAAAACACTCGGTGTAAGAAGCGGGACCAGTGGTGTGGGGTGTGGGATGTGGGGTGCTACCCTTTGGAATTCCACGTGCTTCACCTACACAAGCACTCCCAGTGCCCTATTTGCATTCTGTCCTTCTGCAAGAGTCCCTGCAAATCCCCTGCCCTCTCTGCTGTGTATCCACAGGCCCAGCAGCAGGGCTGTCACCACTTTGTCAGGTCTTAGGGATGTCTGCAGCTGGAAACCCCGCTGGGGACATGAAGGAAGCCTGGACAGTTTAGGAGATGGCAGGAGGCAAAGCACATCTACCCAGCCCTGCACTCTGATGCACGGTCTCCCTTGCTCCCCACTTGACATGTACAGTGACAAGACCTGTCACCTGCTACCTGATGCAACCATTCCAAAAGCTGGGAAAGCCAGGCGTGCTGTTAACAACTCCAGCTTCCCCCAAGAAATCCCCAGGGACTCACAACAAGGAGCTGCCTTGACTCAGGCCAAATGCACTTGTGTTAGGGAACATCCACAGCTGGATCCCTGGGTGAAACAGCCCCAGTGGAAGGGTGCCAGCAAGACAAGCAGACAAAGGGAAAGACATGGCTCTGGTGTTTCACCCCAACTCTCTCCTTGTCCCTTCTCTTCCTATGAGAGGAGAAACCCCTGGCTGAAAGATGTCAGCTCTGGGAGTGACATAAGCTGCTGCAATTCTTTACATCATCCCTGTCTATGAACCCCTGCTCACTAATTTTCATGCTTTCCCCTCATCAGTCTAACCACAACAAGGACTGATGGAAGCCCAGATATCTGCACAAGAGGATCATCTGAGCACCTTCCTGGGTTCTCAGTTTCCTGCAGCACCACTGGTTTTGGTACCCAAATTGCTATTTCCTGATGGTAAATCATAATCTGGATTTTAGGGACTAGAAAAAGTTGGGCATTGCCTTTCTGAGGAGCCAAAATCTGTACATCTGCAAATCTGTGCCATCAGCAAGAAACCTCCTAAATTTCCTAGATTCTCAAACAATTCTCACAGAGCATCTACTTCCATGATACATTTTTCAGGATGCTGCTGTTATTCAAGTCTCCGTCTAAGCAGTCATGCAACAAGCATCACTTTCAAACAATGGTCTATTGATTACTTGCTTCGTTAACAATGATGCTATTCCCTGGAGAGGTTTATTACTCTTGTTTTTTTGTTATTTTGTGCCTTATGGTTTGGTCATTAATGGGTACACTTGCATTTCATTTCATTGTGACTGACTTTCCTGCGAGGAATTCTCAGTGCAGTCCAAGAACCTCCATGAATAAATGTTTACTGTCAGGAGATATGAGTGTGTTGCAGGGCTCAATGGATGTTTTCATCCTGATGATGCAGCAGTAAATCAATTAAAAACATGATTGATTGTAAAATTGTGGCTAACTTGCTTTTGCTTTGGGATTTCACATGACCTAAGTTAGTCAGTATAAATCTAGCAATGTATTACTCATGCAGTGATCATCTTGCTGGAATCTACAGTGAGGACTGCTATACACACAGATAAGGCAAGACCAGGGGCTAAACCCGGCCCTGGCATATCCTGCAGCTCTATTCCTGCACAGAGCACAGAGCCTTGTCCCACTGGTGATTTAACTCCTTTTGGCAACATTTGATTAGAATTCCCTTTACCAGAGGATAAAATAAATCGAAAGGGCTTTTGAAAGGGTTCTCCACACAGATATGTTCATTCAGATTAGGGTTTAGTGTACATTTAGCAAAGAATAGCTATTCTTAATTAATTCCCTATCTAGTTGCTTTTTTTTCAGTCAGACTACTGTAGCCCAAATTAGATTAATCGACTTTGGATATTCTTGCTAACAATCACTTTCTCTTATTAAGCATTATTAATATTAGTTCTTAGAAACTGATGATTCTGGAATAGCTCACCACATTTAGTTATATCCCAAATTCTCCAGTGGCATGCAATGGCCAGCGTGCTCTGACTTGAGCAGAAGTCCCCACACTCCCCATTTAAAGCTTTTGCCAAGAGCACCAGATTGTGTCTGCTGAGCAGAGGTAGTAGTTTCTGTTCTCAAATCAGTTTAGAAATCTTCTGTCTTAATCTTCTGCAGTAAAGTAAACCTCTTGGTAACAAGACCAAGCTCAAGCCACCATTCAGCACATAGTGCTGCAAGGGAAATGTGAAGCAGGGAGACTGAAAAGGCACAAGCTCGGGACAAAAATCATATCCCTGTCTCCCACACACCCATCCAGGGTTTCATCCAAACCCCAGAAATGCCGATGTAACTCCTTCTGTAGGCCCTGAGTGCAGCTCAGGGGATGATCTTCACCTCCATGTGTGCAAGTCTGCAGAGAGGGGCAGGGGACTGATTTGCATGACTGTGTGCTCAAAGAGAGATTTACAGAGACAGTGTGCATAAATCTAGATAATTTATACAGTGCCACAAATACAAACAGCAACAGGCAGCCTTCACAAATTCACATACACAAATGTACCTCCAGTGTGAATAATGCAGTGACAAAGTGAGCTGCTTTTGTGTGGACATCACTGGTATCAGCAGTTAGGAATAATAGTTGTCTAATTGTAGTCTTTCATTGTGTGCTGT
The DNA here is from genome assembly GCA_013397375.1 of Toxostoma redivivum. Classification (NCBI taxonomy): domain Eukaryota; kingdom Metazoa; phylum Chordata; class Aves; order Passeriformes; family Mimidae; genus Toxostoma; species Toxostoma redivivum. Next base: position 588,942 of record VXBI01009103.1, read on the forward strand.
GTCAAAGCGTGGGTGAGTAATTGCAATCATCAAAACCCTTTCAGAGTGTGTGCAAAGCCCCGACCCCCATCACCTGCTATCAAGCCTATCTGATCCACCACACATATGCACTTACTGGGCAGATGAATTAGCAAGATGGTCTGTTCTTTACTACTATTACTACAACTATTATTATTATTA
>VXBI01009103.1:589362-639681 GCA_013397375.1 Toxostoma redivivum
GTACAATACCTGAGTGGAGAAGCAGATTTGATTATCAAATACAATTAGGGCCTGGTTTTGCCGATGTGGAGCACCATGTAAGTGCACATTGTAAATATCTGTAATAGAAGACAGGAACACCACAATCATGTGGGATACACACTCTGTCTTGCTGCTGGAGAGGACTTGCAGTGATTTTCTCTGGTTCAGCCTGCTGCAGCAAGGAATCCATCTCAGTGCTGTAACTACTATTACAGACACCACATCTTGCTCAGGGAGCACACAGTTTCATGGGTGGATACCCACTTTAAACCCTTAGAGGGTCACAGCTCTGGTGTTCTGGTATCTGCCTTTGTGTGATAGATCATATCTATTTATTAATAGTATCTGGTACCTTCAGGGACTCAGCAGGACATGTCCTTTTTGCTGAAATATCTTCTGTTGCATAAGGACAATGTATGGTTTCCACTTGTCTGCGCGCGCTTGAATTTCTGCAATAAGACAATTTTGAGGTCTGTAATTAAACTCTCCAAGGAAACAGAGGAGAAGCTCTATTTTTGTGCAAAATTCAAGTAAAAGGGAATTTTGCAGAATCGTAGAATCATTTAAGTTGAAACAAAGCTTTAAGATCATCAGGTCTAACAATATTTATAAAATGAGTACAAAGTTCAATGAAGAAAAGTCCTCGTTGTGAATTTTCTAAGACTGTGGGTCAGGTCCCCAAGGAGATGAGATGTAACTTGTTATTTAGACCATTTAAAATTAGGATAGGCAATATATTTTTTAATATTCAGTGAGGAGATATTCCATGTTGTCAGCAATCCACAAACCCTAAGTCTTTTTAATTTTTGATTGCTGTAAGTCGTTTCCACTGTGTTGTCTGACACTACTGCCCTCATTCTGCACACTTTGAGTTTGCTTCTGTCTTTGAAAGAAACAAATTCAGATGTACCAAAATACATACATTTTCTAAGGCCTCAAAGCAATCAGAAATGGTGATGGTATTGAAGACAAGACACTGAAAAATACTTGATTGGAAATGTTATAGATTGTAGATTTTTCTCATTATTGCCACTGCAGAGGTCACCATTTTTCAGATAGAAGAACACAGGTCTGGAAATAAGAAGAGTTGATTTCTATTGGTCTCATTCTTGCTGTAATATTTGAGGCAATAATTTGGGGGTGGAGTGTGTTCATCAGCAATACCTTTAATCTCAGGAAGATTAGGTGTTTATTCTCAGCTGTTCATTTTAGCTACATTCAGCAATCTATAAGGAAGAAAAGACGTTTTCCAATACAGTCATTCATTCACTTCTAAAACTGGTGAGGATGAATAACTTAATGGAAGTTAATTTCTATCTACCTACATTTTCTGTAGACCTGTGGCCAGTTTAAGTAAATTCCTGGATGGCAAAAGTCAGAGAAGAATACCTTCCTTAAATAACTATTCCTCTCCAAGTTGGAGAAATTCCATTCTACAGAAAAGACCTATAACTATTTTTTCCCATCTGTAAATGTCTAGAATTTTGCTCCCTAACACAAGGAGTGAGTTCATCTCTTCTGATGGAGTTTCATAATGACCTTGTAGTAAGGACTTGTTTCCTTGTTATAATGGTTTCAAAGAGTTAACTGGATTAAACCTTCATCTTAACAAAGTTGTAAATGCTTCTTTTCTTAATCAAAGAGAACTGTTACCAATTTCCAGTCCCATTATGCGCTCTGCTTTGCCAGCAACATTTGACCTGGATGTATTGAAGAATTGTGCTAGAAAGCAACTTTCCTAAATACTTATTATCCACATGATAATTAGCCCTGACTGAGGTAATTTTTTGGGCAAAAATGCTAATTTTTCATGATTCCTACTCTGGAGACAGAAGTAGAGGATTCAATAAAATTTTTATTGGACATGTTTCTGAGTTCCAGGATGGACTTAGTGCAATAGCAAGTGCTCCAGGGTGTAGTCCATACTCTGAGGGCACAGATTACCTATGCTGCTGAGTTATCTGATGTCTGTGCTCATGGGTGTTCAAGGGGGAAGAGTGATGATGTCAGTCCAACAATAGTTTAAAGGTCATTGGTGCAGAACAAAAATTATGTATGAAAACTTGACATTCTCTGCTAAATGGAATTCTTGTTTCCCACCTCACCCTAATTAAGATATTGCTGAGATGTGTTAGTCATGGAGAAGGACTATACACTTTACAAAGATCAGCTGGAGTGACACTCAACTCCAAACTTTTTGCAATGCAAGATGAGTAAAGGAGAGGAAGAAACAAAACCAGGAAACAGAGTTGAGAAAACTGTAAGTTTCATAGCAAGAGGAGAAGTAGTTTCAATGCACACATGGTCGCAGTGTTGTCAAAGTCAAACATGGGCACAGGGGGATCAGTTTTGGAGAAATTTCAGGGAACTGAGATGGGATTGCAGCTCTCTTTAAGGAGCTCCTACCACGCATAAAGGGCCAGCATGGGAGAAACCAGTGAGACACTTGTCTGCAAAATTCAATTACTGGCTGATAGAGGATGTTATCACAGGATAACCAAAGATGGGAGCTGGCATTCCAAAAGCAAATTAGAGATGTGAGGTAGGGGGGCGATAGGCAGTGAGGAGCCTTTCAGAGGTCCCTGTATGGATATTGAACCATAACAGCCACTCATCAGAGGTATAAAACTACCAGCAGCAGTGTCCCCAGGCTGGGAAAGACTCTTCTTGGCAAGCTTGATACCACACCATGCCATCCAATAGAGCCCATCTTATTGAAAACTGAATCCCTTTGAGTTCCCTGGAACAGCAGCAGCTGGAGGGGAAATAACAGTAAAATTCTATGGCCATAATAAAACGCATTAGCCATCTGAACACTCATTTCAATCAAATAATGCAGCCTATTCATATTTAAACAGGAAATATTGTTTAATGTTTATGATAATGATCAAATCAAATTTTAAAAATTAAACACGAAATTAAACATTAAAGTGAGGTTTCAACATTGGGCACTTGGGACACTGCTTCCAACCCACAGCTAATGGTTGCAATCAGCAGGGTCTATTCCCTTACCTTTGCTTAGTGCAGCTCCATGAGGAGGATGTTAGAAGAAGGCTTTGGTGTCACTCAAATGACCACAGCTGGTGCAGGGTGGCTGATTTTGAGTTGATTGTTCCAGTCTCCCCTTGCATCCATTCTGCTTTCCATGACAATGACACTTAATGGTTGTTGAGGGGCAAGTGGAAATTCCAGAGGAAAAGTCCTTTCATCCAGAAGCTAAATGGGACTTGTTTTTCATCCAAGTGGAAGGCAGTTGTGTTCCTGTTGAAATATTTTGGACTTTTAACTTTTTCCTGAAGAGAACAGGGAGAAGTTACAGGGTTTTTTTCAAACCATTAAGGAAACAGAAGTAAAAAATGACACTGTGGAGAAGCAAGTTCTCAGATGTATATAATGGTCATAGGAAACAAAAATGCAAAATAACACCTTGTTGCTCTTTAAACACTGTTCCTTTGGGGTAGAACAGAGCACCTTTTACACACCAGTAACACGCAACCTTTTCTGCAGTGGCAGTAACTGGTGCAGAGCTACAGATTTCAAAAAATAATACGTTGCTTTACACCACTGGAGTCATGATCCCAGCTGATTAATTTAAGGTTTTGACAGCACTGTCAAAGTTTGTATCTAATGAAGACCTTGGAGTGATGGCTAGCAGTTAGGGTATTGCTTTTAGACCATATCTAGTGCTACAGTAAACTCAGAGCCAGGAAACAACTTTCTCCCACGTGAAATCTGTAGTGATTTTATTGATACTAAGTCTTGAAGTTTTTTTTTTTTCCCAGCTCTCTCCACTTGAAGTCAGCAGAAAAGCAAAGTTTGAAACTAAAAAGGATTGAAACAAACTCATTGTCTCTAATATTCCTATACATTTCAGCCGTGGACCTCATCTGCGCTGTGAGCCTGTGCAGTAATGTTAACCTTCTGCTCTAATAGTTGCATCTTTCAAGGGAGTATACCTTCAGTGTAAATTAATATAAAATTATTATGAATTAATACAAAATTAGCAAAGCTTTGGACTACCAGTGAACTGCATGTTATTTCTTAGAGAAAAGAAAAAAAAATCACAAAAGACAGAATCAACCTGTCAATCCCCATTCTTACAGCAATGTTTGCCCAAATTTATTATAAAACAGCATGCACAGAGATTTCCATACTATGAAAAAATAAATAAAATTACTGAATACATTATCTGGGAAAATACAGCAAAACAGAAGGATTTATCTTAACCTGTGTCTATTGCTCTCATCCCTGTACCATGCACTTTAAAATTGGATTGGTATCCTATAAGAGACTGTCAAGGATTTCATTTGTTCTGCTTGACATACAGATGTACAATTGGTAAAACTGCATCTTATCTTAGTAATTGTCTACACTGCTAAGGCTGTACCTAGTTATTGACTTCAAAGTCAGGTTTCGTCTGTGCAGTTCCCTGATCCAACATCAGTCCAACCACCTCGAGCTCTATCTGCTCATCTTTCTGCTCTCCTTCCTGCATTAAACCACCTTTCTTTCTGCAATAGCTGCTTTTCAGCCTTCTGTAATCAATCAACACTGGAGTGTGGGGGTAGAGAAGTGAATGGCTTAGTTCCCTGGTTTTGGTAGCTCCCTGTGTATCTAAAAGAAAGTCATTGTGAGCTGGTGCTTAAGAACTTACTGAATATGTTGAGGGCTTTTAAAGAGAAAAAGGATTTTTTCTAGAGTTCGGAGGGAGCTGTTATCTAAGTCTAGTAAAATTTCTGTTTAGTAAAAGATTCATAAAGGTTAGTGATCACAGAGAGAAATTTCTGCCTGTCTGATGGTCTTTTAAGCACATTTTGTTCCAAATCAAGATTAGTATGTTGACACTGTAATGTTCAACATTACAGTATTTCTTCAAACCTGCAGCAACCTTCCCTTCTCACAGGTACATGCTGCAAATAGACCCACTTGTAAAACCAGGCATTTTGCTACCAAAAGAAAGCCTTTAAAAGTAGTTATTTGTTTTCCACTTCCAGCTGGAAGGAGCTTTGACTTTTAAGTTTACAATTTAAGAAAACAAATAACACCCAGATTTTTGTGGGAAGCCCATATTTCTATGGCTTTTGTCTATTGTAATTGCTGGGCATTATATCTGCAACTATTCTTCATGGAAACACTTTAAGCAACTGTTGGGAGAAAAAGGTTAAAAACAAAACCTTCTTTTCTTTCAATTCTGCCCCCTGCCTCAATAAACAGTAGTGCCATCCTGGGAACCAGTCTTGCTTGAATCCCAACAGCATGGATTCACTTTTTCCAAGGAAAACAAGAAAAATATTGAACTACAGTCAGTCAGTCCAACACTTATTCTGACACATATCCCATCTCCTAGCCTAGTCAGTCATAAAGCAGAGGGAAAATTGCAAGAGCAATATTCTTGCCTGGCTTCCTGCAATTGGCAGCTCAGGGATTTCCAGAGTCAGGGTTACATTCTTTGTATCAGTAGTTTTCAATGGATTTTTCTTCCATGAGTTGTCCTGCTGTTTTTGAGTTCACGTGGATGTTTAGACTCTGGTTTTGCATCACTGGCATTTCTCATTGTTTGAGCAGAACCATTTGTCCCTGGAGAAGGCAGAAGTTAGTCAAAGAGCCTCAAGACTGACAACTTGTACAATCATAAAACAAACCATTGAAGTCTCTTTTCACTTCCCCAAATGCTGTCAGCCAAAGCGTGGATGTAGCTGGCATGGCAGTTTCAGAGAGAAAAGCCTGGCTGCACAGGGCGGTGAAGCTTGCCAGATGTCATCACTCAAGGTAGAATCCCAAACCATGGTGCTTATGCTTTGTAGGAAAGCTGTGAACTGCAGGAGTTCAGCAGCTGCTGTACAGCCCTGCAGCAGGAAAGCACTTCCAAGGCCAGTTTGGGTGGAAGCACAGATGAACTGGTTCCACATTCCAGAGTTAAAGCCCTTTCCAGCCACAAGTGAGAGCCACAAGACAAAGAGCACCAGGTTTTCAGAAGGTCCTGTGGCACCTTTGCCACATGCCAAGCAATCCAGAAACAACTTGTTTTCAAACAATGCCAGTTCCAGGGATGGCAGGCTGTGCCTACATCAGCCAAACAGCATTCCAGCTCACAGAGAGGAAATTCCTCGGCTCTTAAGAAAAAGTCTGTAGTTGCCACAGCCTTTTGGGGAAATGAGGTGGGTTTTCAGCCCTGTTTCTCTTCCTGTGTTCGATTTTCAAGTTTCTCTTTACAATCAGTAAATCAGTGTTCGCAATAAAGTGGAATGATAAAGAAGTTGGAAAGATGCACAGGTAAACAAAGATGGTAATTAGATTAGTATGTAGATCTGGGGTTGTCTGTTACACCAAGAGCTGTGTTCATGTGTTAGATTTGTTCCTGGGCTTCTTTTGTGAGAAATCCTCATTTCAGGACTTCACAGGAAATGCATTATGGCTTTCGTTGTTTGTAAATTTTTTACATTATACCTTTTTTTTATTCTTTGATTCTTTTATGGACTCCCCAGGTGCCTGTAACAATGTGGCAATCAACATGGATATGCACAGTAGAAGAACTTCCACTTTTTAAATAAATCTGTGCAGATATGGCAATCTACCTCAGGGTATCTTTCAAAAAAAAAAAAAAAAGGAAAAAATATCAGGGAATGAATCACACCATGCTTCAGACAGTTTGCGGACATTGCTCCCTGACTTTGGAGGCTCCTCTCACTTTTCTCTATCTTCTCTCTTACCCTCTCACCTCAATGTACTTTTATAAGGACAAGTGAGTAAAACTGGCACGAGCTGTCTTCAGGGATCCTTTGTGGTGCCCAGTAGGTCCATGTCCAGAGCAGTGATGTGCGAGGGGGAGCTCAGGGACATGTCCTGCTTTCAAATGTCTCCACACACCTGCTACTGGCCTCAGCTGGGAACTCCCTGCAGGCACAGCTGAACAGTGGATTTGAAACTAAGCCTCTATTAAAATAAAATAGAAAGCATGACATCTTTGGAAAACAGAGAGCCAGGGACTGCAAACAGTAAGGGTGCAGTGTGATGCAGACCCAAGGCAGGATTTGGCTTTGGATGACGCTCACAATCCTGTGTCCTCTGGGCTTGCCACCCACACAGCTGATTTCCTCAGCCAAGATTTTGCAATAAAGTAGGACATATCCTAACCTTCACAGCAAAACTGAGTCTTCTCAATCAGGCTTAGATGCCCAGGAGGAAATGTAGGCAGACAGCTTCTGCCCCATTGACTCTCCCAAGAAGGGCCAAGTGCCTTTATGGGGACAAGGGTGACCAGAGATCCCTGGAAAAGTGACCTTGGGGAACATCTGACATCCAGCTGCCTCTAAGCTGCAGGGGAGATGCCTTCCTGGAGTGAAGTGGGTGCTGTCTGTGGCCTTTGATGTCAGCCTAAAATGCTCCTAGGTGATGACCCTCACCAGATCAAATTACTGTCTCTGTAGTTTGGGGGTATGCTTTTTTATCTTGTTCTCTATCACATCAGAAAAGAGAATATTAAAACATTCTAATGGAGGTTTAGCTACCATTACTAGGGGAAGCTGGTGAGGTCTAATATCATTTGACATGAATATACTGGGAAGAGTCTGAAAGAGTATGAATCTACAGGATTCCCAGACAGATACGCAGACCCAGCACAGTTTTGAAGGGACAAAACTGAGATCTTTACTGGGTAAAAATACTTTTCCAAATCCCAGGGCAGTAGGAGAAAATGTCGTAATATATAAATATAGATAATTCTCATAAAAAATAAAAATCAAGGCCCACTGTTGAAGAACAGATTGCCATAAATAAAGGTAACACAGAGATGGGCTCTACAGAAAGAACAAATTCAAACAGAACAAAATTGAGTGGAATGACACTAAGGAATCTAGTTTAGATGAAAATGGTAAATAATTTCCACTTTAAATGCTTTCAAAATGCATCACCCACTCTGTGAAAAACCTTCACTACTTTAAGGAGAAAGAGGAGCAGCAGGTGCCCCTGCAGATGCCCCTCAGCTTTGACAACCCAAGTGCCTCCCCCATACACAGGTGTTACCCCTGACTACTGCCTGCATTTGCCATATGTCATCCCTTTTTTGTTCACTGCCATTTACATGCTGGCAGGTTGACTTTTTAATAAGGTAAGAGTAGGCTGAAGATTTCAGATGTGGGCACTTGAGAGACCCTCCCCTTCAGCTTCCTGAGTTTTAGCTCAGGCTGACATTATATCAAACCGTGCCTCTCCCCACTGGGGATAACCACAGTTTATTTACGAGATACAACAGGAATGTCACTCTAAATGAAGACGAAAGATGTGCAGGAAGTGTGATTGCTGCCTGTGCCTTCTTAAGAACTGCTTATTAAGGAAATAGTCCTTTTAAGCAGCAAAGAGCCACCAGAACTGGCCATGTTCAATAGAGGGGCAGGATCTGACCTGCTCACCAACACTGTCTATCGATAACATTCCTCCTGTGGTAGTGATGCAGATGCTAATGAGCATATTAATAGTAAATAGCACTGTGTGCATTTATCATGTCCCTGATTCAAAGAATGGGAAATTCTTTACCAACTAGAAAGTGTGAAGTCCCAGAGCAGCTCTTTTCTCTGTCTGGAGCCTATTGCTACCCTAAGCAAAGGAACTTTTGTCATTTAGGTTAGCAAAGAGAAACACTGGAACACTGGAACAGGCAATGGAAACACTGGATTACAGTCACTACGGTGCTGCTGATTCATGGTGTGAACTTGGGGGAGTTATTTCAGTGCTCTGAGTCTCAAGTTAACCATCTGTAAAATCAAGATAATTATATTTACAGTGCTTATTTCATAGAGCTGCTGTGAAGATTAATTAATGCATATATATTTACAAAGTGCTTTGAGGTCTTCAGGTGAAACCTGCTGCATATGTGTAAGATATTAATTCTCTAAAATACCTTGAAACCTCAGGAGCTGCAGTGTTTTGCCAGGTATCACTACATTTTGTAGTGTTTTTGTTCTTCATCTAAGTTGCTTTGCAGGTAGCAGTAATATATTGTGCTAATGGTGTGTTACTTTGAAAATAATAGTTTTTCCCCATTCCTTTTAACCTTTTTTTCTATCATGCACCATGTACAAGCAGATTATGGGTTCATCAAACAGTAATTTTAGGTCATTATCAGGAAACATATTTTAAATTTTTTGTTTTTACCTCTGTAGATCTCATCACAAAGAAAATTCCTGTGTTTATTTGATTTTGGCTATTCAAGCTTTGTTGGTTGTTTGTGATCAGTCCGATAAGCTACAATGCACATGATCCAGAAAGAAGATACGTGAAGGCACAGTGAGGGACTGAGGATTATGTGTGTTTATTTTATGTTCTAGGGGCAGGATTGGTCTCCTCTAAATTTAGGCATCTGATTATTAGTGGTTAAGCCTAAAGTAGTTGTTTGAAGTTACTTAATACTCATTGGGAAGAGGTGGGCACTGGCTCAAAGCAGCTTGCCTGACCTTTTTTAGGTAAGAGAGACCAGAGCAGCTGACCAAATGTAGGTATCCACTGCAGGGTAAATGGAGCAGTGCATGAGCTCCCCTAGCCTGTACAACAATCCCTCCACTGGCTTTGGCACCCTAAAAGGCCAGAATATCTGTAGAAAAAAATGTGGATATTTTAACCTGCAATTGAAATCTCACCTCAGAAGTGTGGCTTCATTAAGAGGATGAAAACTGAATTATTTGGTGCAGGCAGATATGCTGAGAGTGCCACATTTCTTACAGTTAAACAACAATGGCTTCTGCGGTGCTGAGTAGTCTGTAAGCATCTCAATGTTTGTAAATCAGCTTAAAAGAACAGCAGGTTTTGGTAATATAAAACTCACATGCACTCACCAGTTCTTATCTCTGCCTATTTCAGCTGTTCCAGAACTGCGCCTGTTTGTCATATTGTGTCTAAGGTTCTCAAACCATGGTTTTTCCACCTCCTTTATTGTAAAGCAATTCTTTAGTTTTAGGAACTCAAAGCCCAGAAGCTATTCAGTGGAAAGGTGGAAGGTTTCTTCCTTAATTTCTCTCTCTCAGAATATGCAGTCAAAGCCCCACAATCACATAATTCAATTGTTCTATCTCTCTATGCTTACATATACATCTCCAGATTGCTGCCACATCTAAAACTCACACAAGTTTTCTTCCTAATTTTTGCCCATTCTAGTCACCATTGAAAAAGGTTCTGTATCCTAGATCTCTAAGAAAGAATATTTGCACATGCTCACCTATATATAGAAAAGTCAAAGCATTCAACCAAGGAAGCAAACAGGTAATGACAGTTTAAGCACCTTCACACACTTTCCGTAATTCAGTGGCCTTTTACTATTTAGCACCAGCTGGCCACCTGCTTTAATGTGCACATTTACACACAGACCTACATATGTATGTTTAGGTAGATAGAGATATCTAGATTTACATTGGAGTCTTGAGAGAAGAATTCTTTTGATTTTCTCTGGACATCTGATTTTCCTTAAGGCAGTTGTCATTCTACATTAATTTGTCCTGTTCTGCCTCAGCTCACTCTTTCTTGTCTTAAATGCCATTTTAGAAAATGTTTACAAGCCCCCTGCCTCCTTAGTGATACCCAGAATCCACGTGGGCACCTAGGGAAGCGTGCCGTGATCCCTCCTGACACATGTCAGCCAACATTTCATCAGGGGCTCAGCTGTGTCACCCCCGATGATATGGCGTGACAAGATCAGTCCTGGGCTACATTACACCCAATCCTGCCCCCAGGGGAGGTGGGAAGGACTATGCTAATTGCTTCTGACCCTCCAAGAGCACGGAGGGAAATCACCTTCATTCGGAGCAACAACGGGACGGATCTGTCCGATGGAAAACACGTGGCTGCAACGTGCACAAACCACTCCAGAAGCCTTTGCCCGTGTGCCTGTGGTGAGATGATGTAGCACAAGAGTTATGTGATCAGCTCACCTGAAACTGTTCCAAATAAACACAGGAGCATGTTCCCATTCACAGCCCTTGCATATTCCCCAGCCTAGGAGTTATAAAGACATGTGCTTGGACCCCGCTGCATAGGTGTTGCTTCAGTGCCTTTCAAGAACCCCCCTAAAAGCCCTGGATTCTTTCTTCAGGGATCCCAGGAAACAGTGGAGCTATCTCTGAAATTGAGGAAAAACACAGAAGATCAGCACATTTCAAAATACCCTGCCTATTCTTTACTTTCTTGGAAGAAGGTAGGTTTTCTAGTTTAGTGGAATCATAAAATGTTTCAGGCTGGAATGGCCCTTAAAGATCCTCTAGTCCAACCCAACTGCCCTGGCAAGAACAGCTTCTGCTACATCAGGGTGCTTCAAGCACTGTATAACCTGACCTTGGGTGGGACATCCACAACCTTTCCAGGCAACCTGTGCCAGTGTCTCAACATCCTCACAGTAAACAATTCCTTCCTGATACTTTCTTAATAGAAGGTATCACCTATTTTACACAGTCAACAGAGTGCTAGATTTAGGGAGACCCAGGAGTTCCTTTTGTTGCCCAAGACTTTCCCTCAGCCCTGCAGAGCTCTACCCTGAGCCAGTGGACCAGCACACAGAAAAAGAAGGATGAAAGAGCCAGCTGTTCTCTGAGCTGGCTCTGTATGTCCCCATCATCAGACACACACTTCTTCATGTCTCTTGTCACTGTACTGAAAGAGAAGTGTAGGACTGAGAGGTGCAATCATTCCATCATCACATTCATTCTTTTCTTTTTCCCTTTCTTGCTCTCTTTCTTACCAGTACTCCTTTTCCTGCTTTAATCACACCTTACTATACTCTGTGCTTTTTGCATCTCCTGCTAAATGACATGTACAGGTTTCTGGCTTTACATTTCCCTGGCATGCAGATATTGCTGTTTTGTCCTTTTCTGGGCATGAACTCCAGAGTCATCACCTCCAACAGAATCAGATCCCTTTTCAGATCATGTGTGCTTGGTTAGGTTGTAGAAACATCTCAGAGGGGAAATAAATGCATGCAATTATGTGAAATAGTTAGAGCAACACTGGATAAAGTAAACAGAAATTTAATTTGGTAGCCTGTTTTCAATCAAGACTTCAGAAGCACCAGGTGCTCTAGTAGAAGCAGAAGGCAGTTTTAAGATAGCCTTACACCAAACCAGTTCCTTGCCAGTTTTCCTGAAATAGACATTGGCTTTCATCCTGCATTATAGATATTTTGTCTCTTCCTAAGTCCCAGAAACAGCTAGTCCTTGCAGAACAAAATCTAGCAGTGAAAACCCCTTTGCACTGCATGCCAAGGTGAACAGCTTGTTCTGCAGTGCAGGGCAGGGAAAATAGAGGGTCAGAATTGGGTTAGGCATTAAGGTGGGGACCCCAGGACAAGCTGGGGAGGGGGAGATTGTTGTATCATTGTTTGTTTAGGGTTTTAACTTGATTATCCAAGGGATGCTGAGTAGGTGGTGTACGATTTTACTCGAATTGCTTGGTTTAAATGCACACATACACTGCACACACACAAGCACACACTCATAAGTACATGAAAATGGGTGTTTCAGTGTTTCAATGTGGGGGCAGGGGATGGGATGGGAGAGTGGAGCTGTCAGGACGATGTGATGGCAAAGGCATCCCATCAGCTAGAGGGGGAGATTTTCTGGGCCTGGGTTTGAGAAGCAGACAGATGAGTGACAGGGGTTAAAAGCTTCCCACTTTCTTTCCCACATTGCCTCCTTGATGGTAAAGAGTTCCCTGTCCCTCACACAGAAGGTGCTCTGAGATTTCAAAGCATTTTGCTGGAAATACTGTACAGACTTTAATAAGCTATTGTAGCCCATGGCAGAGAAGCCCAGCTGAGCCTAATTCTCCATATCCTTAACTCATCAGCCTCTGATCATAATGCAGGTTCAGTGTCCTAGAGTACCATTAAATAAAAAAAATGCACACAAAAAAAACCCCCAATTAGTACATTTCATGATGGTGAGAGATGTCAGACTGTGCACCCTGGGCATAGCAGTCCTCTGCTTAGTCATGACACAGGCAGTGTAATCTACCCCACAGTCTCCTGTGGGCCTGACCCAGAGGACCTGAAAGCAAAGGAGAGACAGGAACATGGTCTCCTCCACTCTCTCATCTCCTTCATTTTCCAGCTGCCTGGCCAAGGCTGTCACGGGCAGACATGGTCAGTTTTGACATTGAAGGCATCGTCATCCACTCTGGTAAGGAACAGAGCACAGCCACCACCACCTCCAACACTGGCAGCAAGGAGGGGAAATATGTTAATGGTGCAGGTTAGCAAGGGAAATTAGGAGAAGGATATACAAATGGAAAGAAGGAGAAATGGGATTCTAAGTAGCTGCGATGCTCTTGGAGATCCTTGTTGGGCACAGTGGAAAAAGTGGTGACATTTGGCTCTGAGTGATCAAAATTACAGAAAAACAATTTTAAAAGGCACCTGAGATTTGCCACAGAGCCCAAGAAAGTTTGTTACTCAACAATTCCTGAAATAGACCACAGTCCTTATAGGCTCCCTTGCAAATTCCCTAGGGGAAAATTAATTGTCTGCCTTGCATTTAACCAACTCCCTCTCTCAAAGAGGTCTGGGCTCATTCCATCTATTCCTCATTTTATCTTGGAGCTGTAACATTTAATGAGCAGAAGATAGGACCCATGGTCTTGCTGTCCAGCACCATTTCTCTTAGAAGAGACTGCATCAAACTTTCTTGACTAAGACACATCAAACCTCACAGATTTCACAGACATGGGAGAATATGACCTCTCAAAGTTCTCTTTGGTTCATTGAGCCTAAAGATGAGACATCACTGTGACACTAGCACTGTAAACACCTAAATAGATGAGATCTCAGCTCAAAAATCACACCTCTGAGCATCATTATTTAAATATTTCTATGCCTGGAAATAATTGTGCCAGACAACTATCAAGAAAACAACTTCTCCTTAGCCAGTCAAATGGGCAGCAGTAAATCAGTGACCATGATTTCTTAGCTCCCAAGCCTAGTTATGAGGTTCCTGCCTGATGGTTGCAGTACCTGCTCCCATCTCTGTGTGAGGCTGGAGTGGTTCCTTTGTGCCTAATGATGCCTTTTCTAGGGGAACGCAGCTCATGGCTTAATATATACTGACCTACTGAGTGTGTTTAAGTGGGTCTCTCTTGGCTACAGCATATTGGATCCATTTTTTGCACTTTGCAAAAGCAAACATCCAGTTACGACAGGCAAAACGAGGAAATTAATAAACATTATATTTCTGTGGGTTTTTTCTATCAGTATATTCAATTACTTGTTCCTAATAAACAAGATCCATTCAGGATCAACAGGTCTCAGGACTGATTTTATTTTATAATCATCAAGGAGCACAGGCTTTGTTGTTAACCTTCCCATTTATTTAAAATGCCCTGGATTTCATATTCAATTTTTATGCTCCCTATTTCTGATTGTTTCCTTGAAATGGGAAATTCAAGGACTTTGATAAATGGATTGAAAGGTTGCCTTATTTCTCTGTCACTTCTGCCTTTGCGTCCTCTGCAAAATGCTGTTTTGCAAATCATAAAGATAGGGATTGCAAGAAGTATTCATTAGAGTATGGCAGGGAGGGCTGTAGGGGCAGAACAGATTAGACTGTCCTAGAGAGGAGAAGAAGCAAGAAGCTGATAGGAAACATTTAGGAGCTGAAATTAGTACAAACTGGCATAGGCTGGCTGCCCTTGTAGTCTTTTTGGTGGTGGTATCCATGGGCTGAAACTGTGACTGCCATGGTCTGTGGCAGTCTGGGAGCCGTGGAAAAGGGCCTTCAGTGGGTTTGTGAAAATCTGTTGAAGAATTCATTTTCTTATTTGGGACTAATTTACACTCTTTTTATAGTAACTCCAGTTGAAATATTGCTGATACAGGTATGTGTNAGGTTTTCTTGAATTGAGTCACAGATAATAAGCACCTAATGCCAGAAGTTTCCCCACTCAAGACATCAGCATACCCAAACAGCAGCCCCCTCTAAGGAGTCAAACTCAGGCCTTAAGTAACTGCAGAATAAGAAACTTTAGTCACTAAATAGGTTATTTCTCTCTTGCATGAACTGAAATAGGGTTTCTGTCCCTCCTGCATCATTGTACTAATTGCACTTCAGCTGATACCAGGAGCACTTGGAGATCTCTGCTAATGCCACTGGGAGTGGTCACTTCATAGTGGAGTTGGTCAATAAAAAAACCCCTGTGCTACTGCTCAAAGAGAGCTCCCTGCAGGCCAAACACCTGGGACTGCTGGCTCTCCTACTCTTCCATTCCTATGCTCTTCTTATGCCCCCAGAGCCCCTCAGTTGCTTTTCCACCTTCTGAGCCCTCCAAGCCCCACTGCAGATGGCATCCCACAGGGAATGTTGAGACAAGAGGTGACTGAAGCCCCAGTGCTTCACAAGGAGCTGCCTCCCCAGAGGGATGTGACCACCCCTCAGCATGAAGGCAGCCAGTGTGAAAGCACCATGACCTTTTGATGATTCAAATGTGTGATTGTCACATTCGTCCCTTCACACACTTCCATCAGGGCAGCCAGGACCTGTGTTCCCTCTGGCTCTGCACTTTTCACTCCTTTTCTTTGTGCTACTATGGCAAGTAAGGAAAATGTTCAGCTCCCAGCTCTGAGTCATTGCCATCCTCCCAAAAAACAGTGGTGTCCTGAACTGCTCTTACCCAGGAGCTGCCAAGCACGTCCCAGTATTCACCCTAGCTTCTTAGGCAGCTACAGACTACAACTTGTAGCAGGAACCATTAATACTATTAATAACCTCTTTTTAACATGAGACCTTTTCAAACTGCAGGACCCAAAACACTTGACGCATTTCACTACCTACGTGTTGCAAATCCACACCCTCCAAGGAATTTCACAGCCATCACTGATGCAGGCTGAGCTCCTTGCGCCTGCAGAGCAACATCACAGGCAGACCTCAGGCTGTCCTGCCCAAAACTCATAAATGCGTCACCATGCAAAGGAACAAGGGGTCCTCTGCAGCATAACAGCTCCCCACCGTGCTTTGATGTACCACCAAACAACTCCACTTCTGAGCATTCCTGTTCACCAGGGCACCGCCAGTGCTGTGCAAGTTTCCATCTTCCTGGACCACTGATCCCAGCAGCAAAGTACTGGAGCTCCTCAGCTCAGACCAGCAGGCTTACTATGCAGGCTAACACAGCATCCAAATATTCAAGGAAGGGAGAGTGCAATTCCTTTAGAGCATGAGTACTGGAGCAATGTTCTCCTGCCTAGTCTGTTTGCTATTACATTCAACTGTTCATCCAGCCATTCTCTGTCACCTTTATTCTCACTACAGGTGAGCACTTACATTTCCATGGAAAGGGCAATGCAGATTTTTTTATCAATGGCCATCTCATCTCACTTTGATTTATTTAGAAGGCAGGCCTATTATTTTTTGCTTGCTTTCATTTTGGATGCCACAGCCATGACTGACTTACTTGAACACCTCTGACCTTTACTGCCTGTGACCATTTCCCACCAAATACCTCCTCTGAAAGGATTTGATATTAAAAAGAGACCATTTGCTGTAGGGAACAGAGAATTTCTTTGCCTTTGCAGTCCCACTTGTGTGCTGTGGAGAGGCAGTGTTGGGAGGATTCTGTTCCATACCCTAGGGTTCAAGAGAAGAGTCTGGTCTGCATCAGGGTGAGACTGATTGTAAGGAAGGGAGGGAAGGAAAGGGGAGATAGAGATGCGAGAAACAGCGTCACTTCCACAACTGCTACTGCTCAGGAGAAAGGAGCAAAAGAAATATATATCTGCTTGCCTATTAATTTAAATCTAGACACAGGAAGAAGTCAACGAACTGTAATTTATGAGCTGTCAAAGACTGAAAAATTCCTTTTGACACTGTATTTTCAGTTATTACATGCTTTCCTGCAAGACGACAGCGTAATTCTGTAGGGAGTCTTCTAGTGAACAGCACAATGGCAGAGGGCAGTGGGGGCTTTCTTATTATCTTTTCTTCCCCCTTTTGTCTTCTCTCCCCATCCTTTCAATCATCCCCCCTTTCCTACCTTGCTGCTTGCCCAAACAGCAGCGAGGAAGTAAATCAGCAGCAGTCCCCACCCTGCCAGCCCTTCAACACCTCCAAGGCAGTGCTCTGTGTTGGGCTGGATCCAGCACCATGCAGAGATTTCTGAGGGCTGAGGGTGATGGGAATGGAGATTAGGCAGTGACCACAACTCCACCACAGACAAGAGAAATATGCTCTCACACTGCCTCTGGCATTTTAAGCACTTGGGCTGGTTTGCCTCTGCCCATGCTAGGTACCCACCTCTCCTGCTGGCACACCTTTTGGTTGGGTCCGTCTCACTTGTATCAGCATTGATTGACAAGTGCCAGCTCCCTCAGATGCCCAGAATTTGGCAGCACTGACTGCCTGGCTCCCTGCTTCTCCATCAAGTGTGTCAGGACAGTGGATATTCCTGCCAGGATCCTGGGTCACACTTGCTCCCCTGGAGAAGAGCAGTTTCTCCTCTGTTCCAAGCCCTCCTAGAGGTTTTCTCCTTGGAAGGCAGTTCTAGGATCCTGGGGTGGGTATGCCTGGACTGCACAGAAACCAGAGGGTGGGGTAGCATTTTGGTGGTATTGCTTGCTGGAGGGGAAGGCATGAAAGGGCCGCCTGCCCATGGGCATCTGTCCACATCTCCATCAAGTTGTGGGGACACACAGGTTTGTGAAGTGATGACAGTGGCACCTTTGCCCCGTGTCTGTTGATGAAGGAACTCAACCCAACATCAAATGAAGTTTGACCTGAAAATGTTTCTCTCTCCTGAATCCAACCTGAAATTCCCTTGGCCTCCAGTTCATTTCCTTATCACTTGGGCATAGGAATGGGGAAGGCTTTCACGACAAATGTCATTTATCCCTGTATTTCCAAATCTTCCTTTTTCTTACACACACAATTGCTTTTTAATTTGGGTTGACAGTGGTAGTGGTAAGGTGGTCTTTTTGCTTTATTTTTTTCTTCCCAGCTTTGGTTTCTCACTTACAGCTCAGAAAACCCTTTTAAGGTCTATTCTCTGTGATAGGCACTTCGCCTCCTATTTAGAGAATCACTCCCACACGCTGCACGCATCCATATGCAAACATGCAGACATGAGATTTTTCTGGGTGAACTGAACTACAAATCTTATGCTTTAATATAATTTAGGCAGCCTGTGCAAAGCTCTCTGAAGTCAGGATTATAGACTAGTCTTCTGAAAAATGCTGTAGAAAAGTCCAGAGAAAAGGATCATGCTTTTTGCAGGGTTGTGCTGCAAAGCAAGTGCTCACTATTCCCAGAGTCTATTTCAGATTGTGTGTTTGTTTCATTTCTGTGGGTCTCAGTCACCCCAAGCCTGAATCAGGGCCAGCACCACCACCTACTACTACTTAGGCAGTGTTTGAATGTTTATGTCAGACCTTCATTAAGTCTGCTGTCATTGCTTTGGTAGCATGTTCTTTCAGAATTGAGTATCAAAACAATCGAGACCAAAACTCCCCTGGATTGCAGGTGAAGAGATGAAAAAAAAAATGAAAACAAAGAGGTTTGCCCAGAACTACTCTCACATCTAACAGCAAAAACAGGGAGATAAAAGGTTGTCTATTGAATGTGAGGTGAATCCTTAGGGAACTGGGGACAAACTGTTGTATCTTACTCATGAGTGGGTTATTAATGGGCAAACTTTCAGTGTTTTTGTTAAAATTCAGGAAGGCCTGCACCAAATCCTTCAAGCTACTGTTCTCTGGGTCCTAGCTTCCACTTAGATAAGGTGTGAGCTACTACCTGAAAAAAAGACAGAATAACTAGCTGTCTATGGGACCAAGGATCACCAAACCACCCAGGGCTAGAACTTCCTCATTCTGGGACAATGTGGCTGGAACAGGTCAAAAAAAGAGACAGGGAAAGCCAATAGTTAAACAGTGAAAGAGACAAAGCAGGGTCCAGGGCATGTTCCCTGACATCTTTTGGTTAACATTACATATGCTAAATAAATGTCATCTCAACTGGGACCTGGGCTTTGTTTCCAGCTCTGAGAAGTGTTGAGGGAAGCTGAATTATAAGAACCCTATTGCCTTTGCATTGCTTCACTGTGTAGGGAAGTCTCTGAATGCATACAGTACAATTACTTTTGCTCCCAGGAAAAAATATATTGAGGTGGGGAAAGGAAAAAACTGTCTTATGTTTCTCATCACATGAAACACTATTAGGAATTATGATTTTGGTTTCATTTATTTGCTGGTCTCCAGCTCTCACAATCTCAGTGGGAGTAGTTTGTAAGCAGGTCTTTAATCCCAGGGTCCCACAGACATAATAGTGGCAAGAATATAATAAAGAAGAACAGGGTCCTTCTTAGGATAGTTGAGTCACTGTGTTTGCAAAGATAACATCTACACTCGCATAGCAAACACAACCTGCCAGTGAACCAGCCATTAAAAATAAGCTGCAATAACCAAGAGCAAAGAACAAAAATAACTGAGGTCTATGCCCAACTTTTATAGCAATATCTGGAGAAAGGAAAATACAGTATTCCTTAAATACTATTGTTAGAGGATGGTGCTGCAGCAGAGGTGAAGTCCTGCTGTTCAAGCTGGAAGAAGGAACAATGCCAGAGGCAAGGGAAGGAAGGAGAGGGGCTATGTGTCTTTGAGATCCTATCTTCCCCGTGGCAAAGCTGACTGATTGAGTTTTCCTTATCAGTATAAGTTATCTTGAGCTGCAAAGGTTTTCTAGAATTGGAACTTCCTTGTAGTTCTTGCTGAGCACAGTGTTCAAGAGGGTGGACATTAAATGGATTAAGAAGTGGGTAATGGACAAATCTCAAAATGCAGTTGTCAAAGAGAAAGCATGATAGAGTGAGGGTATTTGCAGCAGGGCTCTACACGGATCAGTAGCCAGCTCTGACGCTAGTCAGCATTGTCATGAATGATGTGGAATTAAATATCCCGGCTGATAAAATCTGTGGATAACACAAAATGGAAAATTGTAAGGACAGAACTCTGATACAGAGTCATCTAAGTCACTTAGGTCACTCTGAACAAGCTTCAGCTGGCTAAGACATTATGTGTGTGTTTCTGCAGAACCAAATCTAAGTTGACTCAGGGAGGAATAGGGCTGCAAAACAGGCCTAAAGAATGAGGGGTTGTATTTCATAAGACAACAATCTAGAAAAGTACCTAGGCAATGACCTAGAAAAGTGGTTAGCACGGCTTAGGAAGACAGCATCATTTCCCAGCGTGGTGGTGGGCAAAACCATCTAGGGGGCCTCTTCCTATATGAAAAAAGAACCTGAAGGACAAAGATGATTTTTTAGTAGGTGACACTGGTGGAGAGAGTTCTCCAGAAAACTGATCCAAGCCTGGCATTCATTTTTAAAAACTGTAACAGTTTCTTAAAAAACCTGTATAAATGAAACACATTCCTCTAAGTGCCAGGTTTGAAAAGTGCTTATCCTTGCCTGAGAGAACTCCAAGAGACTTGGGCCTTTATGGAAGTATCTTTTCTGGGAAAATAGCCTATATATGAAAGAGCACTTTAATCACCTGGAGAGAGACTGCACTTTTCTCCGAAACTTTTCTAATTTGAACACGATGCCAAACACATTAAAGCAAGAAGTCAGAGACAGGCTCTTGTCACAAGAGGATGCACATCAAAGCAAGCTATGATGCTGTCGGTTGGTCTGCCTGTTGTCCTTGTAGCAAGAGTTGGCCCCTGACCAGGACACACATTTTAGCCAAAAACACAGCCTATGGGGATGGCTTCAGCAGAGTGCTCCAGCCCCCTGGGGCAGCTCTGTGGGCATCTCTGGTGTGGAGGGGGGAGAGACCAGACCCCTACAAATCCCTTCTGAGCAATCCGGCGTGGGAGCCTCTGACTAGCCTGGGGTTAAGGGGGTTTGGGGAGAGAGGAGGAGTTTGCCACAAGTATATTTTTCCCTGTGCAATGGCCATGTTTGGTTCCTGAGTGATGCTGCAGATCACTGACGAGAGTCTTTAGCCCGGCGCTGGCTCTGTGTGTCAGTGTTATCGCTCGCTGTCACATTTTGGAAGAGGAAGCGAGCCTGTGCCACGCACACAGAGAACAAAGCCCTCGCCAAGCCGAGTGAGAGTTACAACTTGTCAGCACGTCTCTCAGCCCGCCGAGGGCCAAGCATGAAACACAAAAAAAAGGCCTGAAATGAGGGGGAAAAGGGAAAATAATAGCACAGTGAGCTCTCAAGCTCAGAAAAGGCTTGCTATAAAACGGCACCTTCGCTCTCTGTTTCTCTCTGTTTCTCTGAGTCCTGGCTACTGATGAAGGGAAGAGATGACTCCCCTTAGCACAGTTACAGTAGTGTTGCAGTAATAGGGACCAGAGCCAGGTTCAGATCTGGCTTGCACAGCCCTGCTTTCTCCACACACCCCAAAAAGCATTGTTAGCCAAAAAGCGTTATTAGCAATGATGAAATCTGAGGTGGAAAGAGCCTGTGGAGGGTCATTTTTTACTATATGGACAGTAAAGCTCTAGCGGTTAGAAACACCTTTCTGGGACTTGGACTTTACCCTGAATAAGTCAATTAATTTCTCCCATTACTAACATTGAGTAGGAATGGGATAACCGTTTTTTATATTAGCTGATCTTGCCTTAGCTGTGTTGGTGGGACAAATAATTCTATCATTGCATTGTGTATGTCTGTAATGTTAATTTATACCTAGTAAGATCTTGTTTCCGGAAGCTTTCTAGATTTATGCTTTCTGATTGTTTGGCACAGGTGTATAATTTTCTGTTTCAAGCATTTTTGACACAGATATTATGCCATGGCAAGAGAAAGACAATAGTATGGGCAGCACTGTGCTGGGCTGAGATGAAAGACCAGAGTAGTTCTGTGAAAAAACAGAGATGCATCTATACAAACAGACTGAAAACAGGAGACAAATTTCATATGGACTCCATCCTATACTGCCAGTTGTTGTTGATACAGTTGGTAGTGTATGCATCCTTCAGGCTCTCTGGTCTAATTAAAATTAGATGAAGCAGAGCACTGTCAATAGAAAATTACTTGACAAATATTTGTCTTGCTCCCATCTTGCATCCCATGGCACTGTGCTGCATCTCCTTCTGATGCCCATACTGGTAAGGGATTGAGTTCTCCCCTATTAAGAGTCACACGCTGTTAAGAAAAGCATCATCCTGTTCAACACTCTTGCCACAGGCAGGGACCTCTTCTGCCAGACAAGGTGTTCAAAGCCCAATCCAACCTGGCCTTGAACACATGAGTCTTCTGAGTAGACAAAGAGAGGCCCATTCTCTTCCAGGTGTATAGAAATCTTTTGCCCCTTTTGTTCTCCTTCATGAGTTTTGTAGCACAGGGTCATGGGTTTGAGCACAAGAGTAGCACATGTAAGATTAAGGTGTGTTTTAAAGACAGGATTTTATCTAACTCTTTATGAGCAAGACAACAAATTCATTAATCCTGAAGAAAAACGAAAGGACAATAATGGTCCTTCAGATAGTTCATGACCTCCCAGCTATGCTACTTTTACAGAAGCAGAGCCCTCATTCCGTGAGTAAGAGTTACTAGGTAGTGTTGGGCTGAACTGAGAAGAATTTTAAAAGACTGATGGAAAGGAGAAAATCAGCAAGCAGTAGACAAGGCAGGATTTGGCCCTAAGCATTCCCATCTTCCTGCATGTGAGAGCAGATGATAGAGAAAAGATTTGCAGGTGCAAGCCACTAATATGTTATAGGCATCCACTGCAACCAACACTTGTTTGCTGTTGTTTCAGACCACAGCAGACAAGATCAGAACTGTGGGACTGTCTCCAAAGGCTCTCCAGGGAAGGAAGGGCTGACTAAACTGTGTGAATGGGGAGGTGCCCAGCCTCTTCCTGACCAAGCTCACCCCTGAGACCCACCTCTCCACAGCACTGCCAGCAGTACCAGTGCCTGCATTAAACTGCCTCTGCAGCAGGAGGCTGTTTATGAACTAATTCTTTACTGCTGGCATAGCACCCGGCTCGTTTTCACCTTTCTTAAAGGTTAACCTCATTTCCTTCTATTAGTTGGTTTTAGCGAATGCCATTCGGCGCAGCAGTTAAAGAGCTCTGTCAGCGGATGGAAATGACAGTGGCATTTAGAGCCAGTCGGAGCTGAGAGCTGGGGGGGTGAGAAGGTGGGTGGAAGAAATAATCTTCAATAAAATGTTTGTAGGGAGAAGCTAACTGACATCAAAGAAAGCAGGCTTGCTTTCCCCAAGAGGAGAAATCTCTGGCTCAACATGCTCAGTGGGATGGGTCTCCCCTGAGGTGGAAACCAGCCCAAATGCAGGGATAAAAAGTGACTGGAGGACTCCAGAAAGGGCTCTGGACATCCCACCTCTATGGATAACTTCTTTTTGGGTCCAGATTGCCCTGCTTACTGACAAGTGTGTGCTGAATATTACTGTCACTGAAGGAAAGTTACTCTGTGAGTGTGTTTTAATTCTGTGAGTGTCTGTAATTAATTTATAAATAGATTATAAATTCTATTGCAAGCCCCGCCTGGCATTTAAGGCCATCCTGTCTGATCCCAATTTTACTGCATTCCTTCACTGCTCTGCAGTGTTGTTTTAAAACCTGGGGTGAGACCTGCAGGAAAGTCTTCACTCAGAGGAAGGATGAGATTTGTCTGTGGAGGAGATTTCACAGGGGGTTTGTTTTCCGTACTGAAACAGAATGGTGAAAGGAGTGTAAGGAAACAGGCTGAATCAG
The DNA here is from genome assembly GCA_013397375.1 of Toxostoma redivivum. Lineage (NCBI taxonomy): Eukaryota > Metazoa > Chordata > Aves > Passeriformes > Mimidae > Toxostoma > Toxostoma redivivum. The sequence goes on from VXBI01009103.1 coordinate 613,076, forward strand.
GGAAATACATGCAGACTACCAAGCCCTGGCACAGAAAAGGTGTGATGGGCGTCATCCAGGCTCTTGATGTCCTTCTGCTCTGTCCTCACCAGATCTCTCCTGGCATGAATGTAGGATATAGTTCTGCATCAGGGAGAATCTGCAGTACCCAGCAGTGGCAGGGACATCTGAGCAGTGTTTCAGCAAATCCAGAGCCTGATCCAAAGCCTGCAAGGCTCCACAACACTCTTTTTCATTAACTTCAATAAGCTTCAGCTCTAACCCTGAATCCCCAATGTTTATTTCAAGCACTGGTGTAACATCACTGGAATATAATGTTCCTCCTCAGACGCACCTGAAGGTAACAGTCTGAATGAATATGTGGATAAGTCAAGCCAGATCCTGCTGGATGGAATCCTGAAGCAGACCGATTCATTTCCTGGGTCATTTGTCGAGCTGCCCAAAGTATTTCAAAGGAACAGGTGTCTAGCCCAACATGTAGTTTCATAACAGGCAAAGCATTCCCCTGGAACAGATTCATTTCAATGAGATTTTTGCCAGGGGACATTTTTTTTCCCTAAATTAATGCATTGAGTTCTCTTTTCAGGAAGTACAAATCTATCATTTTAACGGGATCTTTTTGATTTAATTTTGTTTCAAGTCTGTATTGTATTAAATCACTAGCTTCCGTTCTGAGTTAGACCAAAGGTTTGTCTAGTCCAGCATCCTCTGTTCCAGCAGTGCCCATTAGAAACAGTAAGAACAAGGCTTTTATGAAGAGTGATCCTCCCCCTAATACCCTCTGGCTTCCAGCAGACAGAGGTTTAGTGACTAAGATAGATTTTGCATCTGGATATTCATGTTTTATAGCACTGAGTGGACATAACCACCACTAATCTGTCTCATTCGCCTTGAAGCTAATTTATGACTTTTCGTTCAGCAGCATCCCATGACAGAAATGTCTTTTATTTATTCATATAGTGTGTGAAAATATACTTTCTTTTGTCTGGCTGGAAACCACAGACATTCTGCTTTATATATTTTATGTTTTGAGGTTATTAAGACAAAGGCTTTTTATTCCTCTGAGACAATACCCTGTAACATTTCACAACTGAAGAATTTCCGTTTCACAAGAACTTTGGCCTCTCCAATTCAAAGTGGAAGTACATTTTTTCAGACATCAGTATTTCTTATAGAAGAAAAATTCAATTTTTCATCCAGTTTCAGTCATTCCATTATATCAGTGTAATTGAGGGTGACAGCAGCAAAAATAATAATAGCAAAAAAAAATAAACCAAACAAACAAAAAACTACCAACAATAACAAAAAACCTACTTAGGCACTCTGGGAAGAACTGGCAAGAATGAATTAAAGTTTCGTAATAGCAGTTTCTTCCTGCCAGCTGGGCTAGGAGAGTCACAAGGACAGGTTGGGAGGATCAGACACCCCAGCCTAACCACACTGGCACCACATCATGTACCTCCTCCTTATTGTTCAGCTACCCATTTGCAAGTGTGCTCTACATAGAAGCAGAGTCCATTTCTCACCTTCATTTTATCAATAAAATCTTCCAAATGAGACTTCCACTTAGAGTGAAACTGGTTTAATAACAGTTATGATGTCTTTCTAGGTGACCGGCCTTGTGGGGGAAAAAAGTCACTGCTAGGGTGTCCTAGCAGTCAGTGGGATGTCTGAAGGATTAACTGGGTGGTTCCTATTGGGATTCAGATCTTGTATTATTCACCTGCAGCTGGTCACCTACACTACATGACCAGTCCCACTGCTCTTATCCACAGGCAAATCTTTACATAAGGCAGGGTGAAATTTCTTTTTCCCCCAATCTTTTTATTTTTCTTCTTACCATTACAGGCAAGACTGTCTCTTTACATGCTCATAAACACCACCTGGAAAACTCTACTTTTGATTTTAACTAAGGATTCCAGGTACAGCATCAAACAAATCATGCACAAAACTTCTGTGTGAAATACAGCTTCATAACTGAAGTGAACACTAGGTTAAGAGCTGTATGAAGTAGGGAAGGTGTTATTGAGACCTCTGAGACATGCTGCTTGGATTCCTTTATTATTATTGTTTTCTTTTGCCTTTTCTTCATTTTCTTTGTTTGTAGATGAGGGCATGGAGAGGGAAAAAAGCCAGCAAGTTTATAAAAGCAATAGAGAAGGGAGGCATTTTGTGGAGATCTTTAATGACATTCTCTATAATTTGAAAGTGGGGAGAAAAGGGGAGAGAGAAAAAGGGAATTAGCAAAAAAACTGGCAAAAGGAAAGTGGAATGTGGAGGGAAGCGTGTGGATGAATTTTAATGCAATCAGAAAGCTGTAATAATGGTAATAAAGGAATATATTCAGACGTCAAGAGAGGGAGAAGGGAACAGGACCCGCGACACCAGAATTTAAATTAGACATAGACGTATAATTCTCTTTTCTTCCCCCCCTCCTTTCTTCAAATGAAGAAAATGGAATTTTTAAGCACAGCAAAGGAGGGATTAACAATTGGCAGGTTTTCAGCCCTTTGTCTTTTGGCGAATCCCATTTAATCACCGTCTTTAATATTAAGGAGGCTGTGGCCATGCGGGGCTGTCTCAGGCTTGGGGGAAAAGGGATGATATACAGAGGAAAAGAGAGATAACACTTAGGTTCAGGCAATTGTGAGGAAGTGTTTCAATTACCTCCACTGAAGTCTTTAAAAACTGAAGTTTAATTTGATCTGAAATGTCGTCCCAGCTCCTGCAAGAGAAAATATGCCCTTCCCACCCCGCTTTCTGCCCATGCCTACGCTGTTTCAATAGTCCTCGGTGCTCAAGGCTGGAGTGCTACTACAGATTAATGTCTTGGCCTTCTAGGCTTCTGGAAAGGGTTTCAAAGCTTCGACAGGTCACCAGTGAGATGAGTTTAGGAACTGAAACTTATTTTCCTGACATACCAGTCTTGACACCACTGACCCTGCGGAGTTTGTCAAGAAGCTTCTAAGATTTGCTCTGAATGGGTGTGAAAACCAAATGGCCCTTCGGGCTCAGCCTCAACCTTGTGTGGCCACAGAGTGAAAAGGGTATGTTACACATAGGAATTTAGATCTGTTAAATTCCCCAGAATCAAAGGGAGTAGGAGTTGTATTCAAATATGAGCTGCCCTGAAAGATGAGTGCAAAAGCATAAATCAGTGTTCATTTGAGGTGTCATTTGATTGTACAAGACAGTCTTCTCCTTCATCTCCTTCTTCTTCTGGAACTGGACTGAGATAATATTTGTGGATTCACAGGAGGAAGGAGCCTAAACAGTCATGCAAATTCCTGTGAAGTTTAGTCATAGCACAGCTGGACACATCTGCTCTTCCATGCTGGGTCTCCTTAGGTACTTTCTCCCAAGAAGGTTTTCAGGGCTATTCCTAGGAAATGGAAACTGTACGAACAGGCTGAAAATATCTAGGGAAAGAGGGCTGATTTTTACCTTTCTTTCATTACTGAAAGGTTGATTTGGATTCAGCTATTCTTCCTGTTGTGTCAGGATTGTGAAAAGAAAGCATGTGTTTAGGCTTTAGGTTGAGTTTAGAAAGACCAGATTTGACTCACAAGTCTTTTCCTAAAAAGCATTGCCTCAGGAGCAATTCTCAAAAATATTCCAGTTGTGTGTTTCTGAAACAACTAAAAAGAATTATGAGCTGTGAGGCACAGTTCAGAGGCAGAGGCTTTATGCCTTACCTGGCACGGGGTTTTAGACTTTCCTCACCAACAGCTTTCCTAAGCATGGGCTACAAATAAAATGGATCTTTTCAAGTTGTTTTCTCGGCTCAATATCAAACACCATAAAGCCTGTCATTTAAGATCTGCACAGGGAATAGCATCTCTTGGCAATGGACAGTTGTGACTGTGCTGTTCAGCAAGTCAGAACTACAGATATTTGTCTTGGGGTTATAATATTCACAGCTGTACAAGGAGAGTCTGCTGTTAGAATCATTTAGGCTATGTCTTCATGGCAGGATTTGCTTGGCCCATGGCCAAAAGTTTGTCCTATGTGCACAGAGGAAGCCTGAGTGTGTTTTCATCTGAACTGCCCAGATGAGGCTCTTGGTTTGCAGTTGGGTTTCACTTCAGTGCTGGTGCACAGAGGGTGCTGCTGCAGCAGCACAGACCAGCCAAACGCAAACCACTCCCACCCTTCTGCTCTGAACAGTCTTCTCCATCTCCTACCATTTTTCATCATGGTTCTGCACTTTTTGCATCCTGCTCACACGCTTGCTCTCCAGACAATACCTGGATGTGGTTTACAGCTGCTGCACATCAAGGATCTCTTCCAGTTCCCTGTATAGCAAGTCTTTCCTCAGGAAGGTAAGACTGTAATGTAGATTAGGACACTGGAAGAAGAGAATAGGCACAGTCATATTTAATTAAAAAACATAACCTTAGACATTGGGTTCAACATCTGGCAACAAGCAAATTTTCTTTCCAGTTCTCACAGAGCCAACTGCAGCCAGTGTATGTGTTCTCTTGGACACAAGCACCTTGATCACTGGGCCACTGTCTTTAGGAGTCACACTACTGCAGGACATGAAAATCTCTCCCTGTAAGATATCTCCAAGATTCACAGTCATTACAATTTACAAAAGTAGGCCTTTATTGAGGACTAAACCCTGCCTTGACTTACCCCCACACTCCTGCATAAAAAGGAGTTGGGAAAGCTCCAGCCACTTAAATCTGATAGAAACCATTGTAGGGTTCAGCCACACATCTGATTCCCAGCCTGCCAGGTACATGTCATTATTTCTGCCAGGGCTAACTGTGCTCCTGGAGTATGGCAAACCTCACCAATGCCCAGTTTTGCCAGTTACAAAGACCAATTCATCTTTTTGCAGGTGGGGAAACTGAGGCTGCCTTTTTCACTGGGTAATTTATGTAGCCCATTTTTCTACTGAGGCCGCTGTCATTGGCAGAGATATAAGTATTTAATAGCAGTAACTGCACAGTCATTTATCTTTTTGGTACCAGGAATAACAAATCACTCTAAGAGAAAAGTGGTTTGGCTTTCCCTAGTTTCTAAAGCATGGTTTAAGATGGGACTCAGGAGTCCCAAAAACCAGTCTGAAATGGACAGAAAAGAGTTTCAGCCAAACTCTTGAATATCCTCATGGGTCCACAACTGGATCAGGAGTGATTTCCACTCTTTCCCAAAGCAAGATCTAGGTTCTATCTATTGAAAATAGTTTGTGGCATGTTCAAAACAAGCAGAAGCAAGAAGTTTGAACTCAGTGCGTGCTTAAGCTGCAGAATATCTCGCTGCAGGATGTGCTGGATGCTCGCAAGCACACATGGGTTCAAAAGTCCACTGAACAATTACATCAAAGAAAAGCACTTCAGAAACTGCTACATATTAAANAGAGAGAGAGAGAAAGAAAAAATAAACCAACACTCCAGAATTCCCTGAATTGCAGAGCACTGAATTCTAGGAAAATATTTGGGGAGATCAACCAAATTCCCAGTTATTTTACTCTTCCCTAGGTATCCTCAACTGGCTGTTGCCAGAGACAGCAGAGTCAGACCCTCTGTCTCTTGCTCAGCTGTTCTTTCACTCTGTTTACAGGATCCATGTCCAAGTCAAGGCTCAGAGTGCAGCCAAGCAATTAAGTGAGAGAAATCCTTCAAACTAAGTTTTTGACATGCAACAGTGGAGAGTAACACACCTGTGGGAAGAAGCTTCCTTCTTTGCACAGGAGAATTATGCTCCCACACCTGGGCTTATATTCATTTGCGCTTGTCCCCATCACACAGCTGTTCAGATTAGCTGTTATTCTCTCTAGCCCTGGTGTCTCAAAGCCTCTGTCTCCAGCAGTTGGAGACCAGCAGCTGTGCAATCATATCTGCTAGCGTATGGGATATAAAGGATCTGTTAAGTAAAACCAAACCAGGGAGGGAGGAGGGGGAGAGATCAGTGCAGAGAAATAAGTCCACCACACCCAGCTGCAAGGAAGAGGTGAACTCAGCAAACACTTCAAAGCCTGCAGCAGAAGTAGCCCCCGGAGGGTGTTGTTTGATATGGGGAGGAGGAGGGAAAAGGGACCAAATAGGAGCTGCAGGTGGAAGGAGAGTTTGTTTGCTATTGTTTGGAGTTAGGTAGTACCATGTTTCTGTTGTTTGGGCTTTTGAATCTTGTTGGATTTTTTCCCCCATCCTAATTTTTGAAACACTTCTATTTTATAAGGTTCATGTATTTTCCAGCAAGGCACCACGGAGAAGATAATTAGCTAATTTACAATTAGCTACAACAGAATTCATAATCACTTCCCCTGTGGAAAGGGTGGTAATCATCATCACGTAGCTGTAGGACTGCTGTGAAAATGGCAATAGGAGTGTGAAACCCAGGCCCTGGGAAATGCCCTGCTATTGATCACCTGATTAGCACAGGTTAAGGGGAGTGGTGGGGCACTCTGGCTCAGGAGAATGATGGGTTTGAGCTTGCAGATTTGAGTTCAGAGCTCCAACCACACTGTCATAATGTTCAGGGCATCTGCAGCTCCCCCTTCTCTCAAGCTCCTTTTTTCTTCTTTGACCTGCAGAGGTCAAAGACCTTGGTCATGACCATCTGAAAGAAACACAGGTTTATAGCTCTTTTTCACCACTGTGACTTTGGCGCATGCCTGACCCCACTGCTTGGAGTTGGGAGATCTGCTGGATGAAAGGCTGGACATGAGTCAGCAATGGGCTCTCACAGCCCAGAAACCAGCCCTGTCCTGGACTGCATCAAAAGAAAGTTGAGGCAGGTGGTTCTGCCTCTCTGTTCTGCTTTTGTGAGGCTGTTTTTGTGGTTTTGAGACTGCTACATCCAGCTCTGGGGCCCCTGCCTTAAGAAGGGTGTGAATCTGTTGTAGAGTATCCAGAGGAGGCCACACAGATAATCAGGGGGCTGGAGCACCTCTGCTATGAAGACAGGCCTGAGAGAATTGGGATTGTTCAGCCTCGAGAAGGCTTCAGGCAGACCTTATTGGGGTCTTTAAATACTTTAGGATGCTTATGAAAGATGGGGACAGACTTCTAAATATAGCCAGTACCAATAGGATAAGGTCTCCTGGTTTTCAAACAAAACAGAGCAGATTCACTCCAGATTTTTTTTTTTTACCAAGAAGCTGGTGAAACACTGATATAGGCTGCCCAGAGGGGTTATAGGTTTTGTCGTTCCTGGGAGCCTTCAAGATCCTGTTGAACAAGGCTCTGAGCAGCCTGCTCTAGTTCAGGATGTCCCTGCTCACTACCAGGGGCTGCTTAGACCAAACAACCTTTAAAGGTCCCTCCCATCCCAAACCATTCTCATTCTGTGCATGTGGTGAACATCCTCAGTGCTATCTCCTCTTCCTTTTCTGCCAAGGATGAATCAGAAGAATGGGCAAGGAAGATCAACTCTGCTTCTTGCATCCTCTCTGGTGAATGTGCCACCTGGTCCTATGCACTGGTTTTCTCCTTACCCACACCTGCACAGAAAACTTCTCTAGGCTGCTTGTTTGCTGTGTCGTGGTGCCAAGGAGATTAGCTTAAAGGCCTTCCCAGTGCCAGGACCAAGGACTGCAGCTGCTCCCCCTCTGTATGTGCAAGCACGTTTGGGAAGGAGAGGAATAGCAGCAGGGACAAATAATTATTAGCTATATAAATTAGCCTGGGACACCGAGATGGTAAATCTGTCCCTCTTTATTTCCAAGGCCTCAGAAGCCATGTTCTAGATGGTAAAGCCGGTTTGTGCTTTCCTGATACAAGGACTCAACCTCTTTGTTTTGCATGAGGAATACGAGAACACAAGTGTATTTATATACTCTTATCTAAATGTACCCCCACGCACACACATACATTAGTGAGAGCTATCTGGATAGACACAATCCTGTGTCATGTCTCCCTGCGAGTGACCCTAATTTTCCCCCAGTCCCTCCACAATTGCTGTGATTCTTGTTCTTGTCCTCTTGCTCCACAGAGGGTCAAACATCCTGCATCTCATTGTCCCTTCTGTCTCTTTAATTAGTGCCCATCCTCCCCCTTCTCCCCCTCTCTCCAGTGTCCCCCCTTCCCATCTCCTCTCAGCACTTAGTTTGTAGTGCTCTGTTATTTCACCTTTCACGTGCACCGCCTCCTTCGCCAGGGCCCATCTGACACCTCTGCCTTACACTCATCATGGAAACATAACATTTAAATACAAATAGAACAGGGAATAATTTAACCCCTATTTGCACTGGGGAAGGTGCCAAGGCTGCATATAAACACTGCAGGGAGGTCTGTAGATGCTGTATATTTATCTGACAAGTTGTGTTTCTTCACCACAGTGCCTTGCAGCTTTTCCTGACAGGCACAAGTCTCCATTCCTGGCAGAGCGGTCAAGAAGAGGGAAGCCTGGTTCCACAGGGGTATTGGAGATGTCAGCAAAGGGACATCTCTGGGATCTCTGATTTGCCATTGCAGTGGTTTTTCTCTCCCTTCCTGTCCTCCTGTGAGGAACTTGGGGTGCTACCTTCTGTCACTGTTGTGACTTGTTTATGGCAAAATGGGGCAGAGCTGACAGGAGCTTAATTTTCAGTATTATCAGAATTCACCAGCAAAAGCATCCTTAGCTCTCCTGGGTGCCACCACACACAGAAATATCCACCCATTGTTGTATATTTCCATGGCAAAGCAGGCATGACGGACTCAGCTTGTAGAAAAAGACTGATAATGGGGTTTCAAGGTGTTCATGAGGGAAGACAAAAACACGAGGAGAAGAGGCTCACATGGACACCATATTCAGTTGCAATGTTGCAGGCCAGTGTCACTGCCCATAGTGGAGCTGGTTTTAAGGCTGTTGCTGCAGCAAGGTTAGTAGGGAGTCCCCAGATGAGATAGAAACTAAAATTGTGACTTCAGAGAATGTAATAGAAATGTGGACAGGATTTTCCTCATGAAAGCAAAGGGAAGATGCTCAGATATGAATCAATACTTGATGCATGTGCAGCCTTGAGGAGGCTGCATGGAATAGGCTTCTTTCATCACACCTGTTCTTAGACATGCTGAGTAAGCTCACTGTCTTCATTCCCCTCATAGGGAGGACATGGAGGATGCTCCTCCTGGGTGCTCATCTCAGTTGAGCAAGACTTTGTGGTACTGTGAGGTACAGCTGCCTCTCATGGCCACGGGCCAGTTTAGGTTGGAGCACAAGGTCATGTCCAGAGCTCATGCTGGGGACATCCCAGATCATGGGCTCATGCCTGGTCTCTTTTCATCCTTCTCTTCTGCTCTGGACAATAATATTTCTGTTCTCCTTGACTCACTTCGGTCTGGGAGCCAGGTCTTAGGAAGCCTGGTGTGAAGGTTTTTGCCCCATAGTCCCACAGTCTGAAATGGCATTGAGCATTGAGCCTGTAAGTGGAGGAGATAGAGGAATGAGTCTGCCCAGTGCTCTGAAATTCAGGTGTGGATCCTGAGACACATGTAGTTAGAACAATATATCACTGAAAAAGGAGGAAGCTTGGGTCTCAGGACATGGGTGGACTATTGTTGGTAGAGACAGACTCTATAAGAAGGCAGAGCTTAAGGACAGCATCATCTAGGACTGCTCCAGGCTTGTGTGCAGCCTAAAACTCAGTTTTGTAGGACGTAGTGCCCTCAAATCTCAATAGGGACACTGAAAGCACCTGATGAGGAGCACTAGTAGTGAGCACAGGTGCTCAAGACACACCTTGATGACATCAGCACATCCCCTCTTCATTTTATTCTTGCGAACTCATGGCCTTATTTAGATATATTTACAAATCAGAAGTAGCTGTCTTGGTGCATGGCATGTCAGTGTTTTGTTTGGGCTGTGGAAGATTAGTGTATGATGATGATGCCCAGGGTGTAAGAGGCTCATAAAAGACCATTAGAGGATAAACTCATTAGCCAAGCCCTGGAACATGTTGAATGGTCCCTTCTTCTGGGCTCTTCCCTCTCTTTTTCTACTCAGGGTATTGAAGAGTGTCATTAAAACACAGTATTGAGCTCTCTGAAAGAGCTAGGATGTGAGAGGCAAATGCAGCACTTTGTAATAGAAACTACTGAAAGTAAAAAAAAACTTGTTAAATCGACTCATTTTTTATCAGTCTAGTGTGTGATTGTGTAGAGTTAGGAGATGGTAGATATAACAAATGAATCCCCTGACTACACAGGGTGCTGTTTTTCAGGAGGGAGACAGGATACTGATTTGGAGATAGGGTTGGAGGTGATGTCCAAGCAGAGGCTATCCATGGGGATCCCCTTCACTCCATCTGCCCTGGACCAGCAGTTCCTGGGGAAGGTGATCCTCCCCTTTGACAGACTGTGCTCCTGATGGTCCCTGACCATATCATGGGCAGCTCACCAAAGCACCACCACATCATCTGCCAGCCAGTACAGTCCCAATGTACTGCAAAGATGCAGGGTGGGGGAATGGAAAAATAATAATTTGAGTGGTTCCTAAAACACCTAGTTTTAGCTTGCATAAACTAGACCAGACAAGGCAGTTTCAGGCCAGTTCCACACTAGATAGTTTTGCTGACAGAGGAGGGATGTGATTTTTTTTTTAATGATACATTTATATTAGCAAAAAGTCTGGTGAAAACAGTTACACAGCTATAGGAGTGCTTTTGCTGATGCAGCTTATTTGAAACAGGGGAAGCTGTATAAATCACAATATAACACTCTTCTGTTGTGCTGGAAGTATTTAAGAGACTCAAAGTTTCTAGGCAAAACCTTTTGCCAATCATGTTCCTAGTTCTTTCCAGCTGATCTGCTCCCTTCCTTTAATATCTTGCAGGAAGCTGGTTCCATTTGCTAGGTGAGTTTTCTTCCAATATCTGGGAAACCTTTGGACTTTGGACTGGACTAGTTTCCTAAGGGTCTGCCATGCCCTAGACTGAAAGATACTCCCCAGAGCATACAGTGAGCTTCAGTAGCTGCTTCTCTAGGGCTTGTACCTTGCATCTTGGAGCCTCCTTTGCAGGACACTTTGGCCATTAGGCAAACAAGCCTTTCACATGTCCAAATCACCTTCTTGTGAGGAGGAGACAACCTACAAGCTGCATGGTGTTAGGTGGTGTGCACGCTAGGTTTGTGCACCACTACAATCTGAACTTTTTGTTGCCAGCAAAGACTTCAAAATGCCTCTCTACATAATCAATTCCAATATCAAGTAGGAATATTTCCTGCTTTAACAGGTCTATCAGAAGGCTATTTCTGTTTTTCTGACCAATCAGAAGTGTACCTGTATCTCCCCAAACCTATTTTTCCTACCAGTTCAGCAGCCTAGCTGAAGGCAACATAATTCCTGCTTTTCTGTGGGCAGTACACTTTTGGTTGTCATGGATAATTCGACTGCAGGGTTGAAAGCTCCTAATATCCTCATTCAATAGCCACTGCATGAAAAATTATTCACATCCAAGGCTGTAAAGTAATTTGCCAATGTGCAGGTGCATCTTGGAGAGGGGAATTTTGATCAAACGCTGGTTGAAGCAGAGCAGATTGCCTACTCCAGTGATTTCTCAGTGAACAAAAGTGACATGAATTGCCCAATTAGTCAGCCAGAAAGGGGTTATTGCAAGCCAGTGTTATGTTCAGCTTCAGGTTAACCTGTACACTAAAAAAAATAAATTAATTTTTTAAAAAAATATTTCGATATTTACATATATTTATTCAAATTAGCTACATCTGCTCTGTAACGTGCTCTGAAAAAACCCTCTTGGTTCACACATTTACATAGTGTTTAATGAATCATAAATAAGACATTTATGAATCATGTGCAAATGGCCTGTTTACATACACGGTGTAAACTATGCAAATTTTCTTCTTTTCTGGGTGTAATGGTAGTAGTCTTTGAACAGAAAACTGATCGAGAGGTGTCACTCAGCCCCCTCTGAGATTCTTCAGACAATAATTTGTTTTCACCAATACTTTCTGGAGGCGTCTCATGAAGATCCCCAAACTTGGTTTAAGTCCAAGTATAAATCATAGAATAGTTTGGGTTGGAAGGGACCCTGATGATTATCTAGTTCCAATTCCTCCTCTGGGCTCACTCCAGCAGGTCCCTGTCCCTCCTGTGCAGGACCCCAGCTCTGGATGCAGTGCTCCAGGTGGGTCTCAGCAGAGCAGAGGGGCAGAATCCCCTCCCTGCCCTGCTGCCCACGGGGCTCTGGATGCAGCCCAGGACACGTTTGGCTCTCTGGGCTGGGAGTGAACAGTGCTGGGTCACATTGAGCATCCTTGTTCAAAATGCAATTATCCACTAGCAGAAAACATCCTGCTTTGGCATGAAATACCACCTGCCTGAGCTATCTCAGATATTAGCAATCATATAAGTTAACTTATGTTTCAAAAAACAATTTAAGTTTCAAAAACTTTGGGCTTATTTCAAATGAACTTTATAAATATATTAAAAATCTCATCCAAACTTGTAGATACATGTCTCTGAGTGGGCATGAATGACAAATCTCCAGTTTACAGGCTGTGACTTCTGTTATATCCTGATTTTAAAAAGCTTATGTTAAACATTTTTTTCCTGCAACTTATTTAGTATTGCGAGGGTTACTAACTTATGTTATTTTTCATTTGGACTCAGTTCCAACATACTATATTTATCACATTCCTCTTGGTTTGCAGTCTGAGCAATGTTGTCATTTCAGTTACTGCAAACCAACTTCAAAAACTGATCAGAAGATGCTGATTTGGAAGACTTTTGGTGCCTAGATTTTAAGAGGCAGATAAAGATTTTATATATAAACAAACCATTTTTTGTTTGTTGTTTTGGTGGTTTGGTTTTTCCAAAATTTGCTGGATTATTTCCAAGTATTCATGTGAAGCCAGAGGCTGTTAAGATTTTTTGAGCCAGCCACCTGGAAAGGCTAGCAGCTTCTGAGATGTGTCACCTTGGTGAAGTCACCGTTCGTGTTGCATATGATACTGAGCCATCTTGGCTTTCACATCCCCCCTGAAATATGGTAAGCATCTCTTTATTTTGTTCCAGAAGACAGAAAACTCTTTGTGGGCATGCTCAATAAGCAGCAGTCGGAAGACGATGTGCGCAGGCTATTCGAGGCGTTTGGCAACATTGAGGAGTGCACGATCCTTCGGGGACCCGATGGCAACAGCAAAGGTAAGGCAAGGCTTGTGTTGAGCTAGACACTGGTCTGTGTGTAAATATCATTTTCTGGTGTGACAAAATTACCATGCAGTGCCCAGAACAGCACCTCTTATTTTAGGAGGGGTCACATTTTTACTCTGCTTGTCACTCTCTGCTTGTGTGTGAGAGGAGGAAGCTGGACATGACACACCTCCAACTGGCTGTGTCTCACCACATGCAAACCAATGCCTCCCCTCTGAACACAGCCTTTACATTCACTCAAGATGTGGTCTCCCCACCCCATTGAACACGATTACTCTGTCTTTTAAAAAAGCTAGTATTGGTACCTTACATCTCGGCTCACTGGCTCCATCATCACCTCTGTTTACCTCTCATCCACCAGCCCCAGGTCTTTCCCTTCTTCACCTGGTCTTTGCATGGACTCACACCAGTGATTGCAGCTGCAAGGGTACAGGTGCTAGTTTAAATATTACACTCATTACACATTTACTGTTTTAAACACGCAAATACCTCACTGCAAAACTAGGTGCCTTTCCTCCTTCTGCTACTTTTTTTACCTGGATAGCACAAAATACCTTCAGCTAAAGCCCAGGTGTGAGAATGAGGCTTCTCTCATGTACAGGAAGGTCATTTTTTCCCCCCATAAGTCTCTAGACAAACTTCAGTCTCTCCTCCTGGCAGTATAATGTGTCCATTAAATATTGATCTGCATATAATACAGCATAAACTGTGCTGGCATGTGCAACACCAAAGAAGAGGCCAGTCCTACCAACACAGTTCTTATCTCACTGGATATTTTGACAAGTGACAATATCAACCAGCACATTTTTGCAACAGCAAGGCAAAAAAATCCAAATCACAGTGATGCACTGGAGAAAGATATTGTTATTCCATAAAATCACTGGTGGCCAAAAAAAATACTTTACACCAGCCCCACAGCTGTTTAATACACATCAGCACAGCTCAGTCTTCCTGATATAAATGGCTGAAAATAAGCTGTGGGCACACAGCTTTTTCAGTTTTGTGGTTACTCTATTTGCACAACACTCAAGGACAGGGGCTGGCCCGCAGGAAAGTAGTAGGCTAAGATGTCCTAGAGAAGCTCCAAAAATCATAACAGCAGACAGTTAAGCATGTCATTCACTGAACAAATCAGTAAATTGGGGAAAAGGAAAAAAAAAAAACATGTCTGTCTGCTTCCACCTGGAATGAAATCTAATGACAAAGGAGTTAAACAGAGTAATAATAAAGGCAATAAAGTCTGAGTTCTGTAAGAAATAAATTCCAGAGGAGATCCAACCCACAGACTTGTCTTTATACTTGCTCTATCTTTTTTTTTTTTCTTTCTAAAACAATTTCATTATAAGACAGAATCTGAGTGGCAGCTCCATATTGCTAACCAGTTTAATTATTAGTGCTAGCAGGCTGCAGTCTCAGGCTGATGTTTCACTGAGCTGTTCAGGATCAATACTGAGCCTTGACAGAGTTAATATTACCAGCTTCCATTTGCTGGTGCTATTTACTGAGAATGTGAAGCTCCTAATTTACACACACAGGGTTTCGTGCATGCACACATGCACACAGAGCAGTCAATCCAATGGAAAACTTAAGGCTAGTGCCCTTATCTTATGAGACAGTCAGGCAAGCCACAACTCCCACAAAGTTATTCCCAGTCTGTAATGTTTTCCATCTGCTAGAAACCAATATGTGACACACATTGCTTGTGAGCTACTTATTTTGGGTAAAACTCATAAGGCTTAAACTCTGCGTAAGTTGAGATTTAAGCAGATTGTCCAAATTCCAGATAGCAGTCAGATCCCAGGCACTTAAATCCTACCCAGCCCAGCAAGTATCCCTGTGGTGAGCCTCTACACCCTTCAGGTAGCTCAGTGCAAGCACTGCTCTCAGAAGCTGGGTTGCAGCTCCCCAGTTTAACCCCATCACAGTCCAGGCATCGCCAAAAAGCTGCCTAAGCCTTTCCTGAAGCCCAGGGTGCTCTCCTGAGCCATGGAGAATGGCCTTCAGCCTCTGCAGAAATACCTCCTGCAAGAGTTGCAGTGCTAGGAGCAGTGGCTGCAGCAGGTAAGCAAGAGGCATAAGATCTGTGACTGAGGAATTTCTCACCCTGAAGGGGAATGCAGCACCTGTCTTTCCTGGGAGAGGATGGAGTGATTCTGCACCACTCCAGGTAAAGCTCACCAGGGTTCAGGCAGGAGTGCAGGAGTTCTCAGGTGAGGAACCTGAAGTGGATGCAGAAGGACCCACAATCTCCATTGCTGCTGCCCTCTGTGCAGCTATTCTTTTTCCCTTTTTAATTTTTTCCCATTCAGAAGTCTTCTTCAGTAACTCAGAAAGTAAAAATTTCCAACAGCACCCTCCACAAGAAGAGCTTTACTACCCTCTGCAATTACAACCCTGGGGTCTGATTCTGGAGACCCCTCCAAACTGACAAAACAGTCAGGGCAGCCCTCCCAGCTCTAGTCTGGAAGCAAAGAAACAAGAAAACCTTAAGCACATGTATCACCCTGTTCAGCAGAGGTTATATCTCTGTGTGCGTCAAAATCCCTTCACTCTGCAGAGCTGCTCCTGTCAAAAGGACACCATTGTTCTGAGAAGAGTGACATGACTCACATCCTCAGCTCACCAGCTCCTGGAGGCAGTTCTGGTGACAATGGGAAGGAAGATTATGTGCACTTTTGGTGTTGTGTACAGAAGCCATCTGATTGAATGCACAAACAAAAAAGGACAAAATGTTGGGATCTCTGCTATTGCCTTGCCATTTACACCAGTAAAACCTGGGTTTTCACTCACCCTGCTGCCTCAAAACCTACTGGAAGCAGTTAATAGAAAGCAGTAGGAGGGATCCCATTAGCATCCTGGGCATTAAACAAGATAAATGCCTGCTACTTCCTTTATTCCCACCTTTATCCAGCTCCACTGATCCATCAGGACCCTCAGCACAGGGGTGAATTTCAACTGACGAGAGTGAAGCCTTCGACATGCCAGCAGCATCACAGCCAAAAATCCTGCTCTAAATTAAATTGGTGACTGGAACTGGAAAGCTTTTGTATATTTGCTAATCAGCATCTTCTTTTTAGAGGCAGAAAGTACAAAAGAATCTCTGCAAATAATTAAACACCCTAATTCTGGATTATCTCTGATTAATGAAGAGGAAGACGCAGTATCTCAGGAGCCCGGGAATGCTGGGCTGGGATTATGTCATAATTGATCCCTATTGTTTCCAGCCTGAAGTTTATCTATCTCATTTTCTCATGATTGTCTCCCCTCAGCTCCTTATAAATTAGATCCAACTATTAGCAATAATCATTGGGCCTTTCCTGAAATACAGCCTGAGCACAGTGCTGAGAGGGTGATGCAAAGTGAACAGCCCTCAAAGTGAACTGTAAGATATTTTATATGTGTATATTATTTTTAGAAGGGGCTATCACTACTTTCTTCAAGCTCAATTCTATCAGCCTGCAGTGACTATTTTAGGGACCTTTGGGGTTCATTTTTCTACTTTGCAAGTTGTATTGCTCCATTTTCCACCCTGCACTGTAGGGACCCAAAAGAGTGTGAAAACCTAAAGATGCTGCAAAGGGGCTGAAGGAGAGCCATCCCACTGCCAGGACTGGCATACTGTGCCCTGCAATCTGCACCCCTTCAGGGAAACTGAGAGGGCTTTGCAAATTGATTAAAAGCTCAAAAGTCGTTGGTAGTAATAGAAGGGGATGGAAGCCAAAACTTTTCAGATCTCTCCCAATCTGTTTCAAAAACCGCCTTAGCATATGGAAATTACCCTTCCCATCTCTGAGTCAGTTTGCTTGTAGCTGGGAGTGTTGGCAATACTTTCCCCCACCCTAGAAGTGCATGCAACCCTTTGAAGTGTTGATCATTTTTGCACTCCAGCACATATCCATAAATGCACCTTTCTGCCCCTAAATCTGTAAGAGCTCGGTATGAGATTCCCCACACAGCTATACAGGCCAGAGGAACACTGCCCACATTTCCCTAATGTCCAGAAGAGAACACCTACACAGGCACTGACTTTGCAGCTATGAAAAACTAAGATTCAAGTTTCAGTGGTGACAGGATGGTAATCAACACATGGGTACCACTCCCACCCCTGCTACTGCACCAGAAGGTGTCTCATGCTTTGCCAGACCTGAATGGCTCGGAGCCAAGACAAGCTCTGGGCAGTCTGTCACAGAGCTCTACCAAGCAGTGATATGATGAGGTACCTTGTGGGTTTGGAGTAACTTGAATGCCTTCTGTACATTTGTCCTGTGGTTGCTTGTATCGAGTATGTGCAGCTTTCCAATAACTTGCACGTGCTTCCAAATTGGTCCTCACACCCACAGAGGGAGGAACACTCAGCATTAAGTCTAATACAAATAAAAGAAACTGCTTTTTCACCCAATAATTTGTAAAACTCTACAAGATTCTGCCATGGAAAGCTGTGGAGGTCAAAACATGACTAGATTCAAGATGTACTTGCTAAGTTTGTGTCTGTCAGTACTTATTACAAGCAATGTGGGAATTCTGGAAGCAGCATAGCCTTAAGAGGTCTTCAGGCTGCTGATGTCTGGACTCTGGAAAAAGACCAGGACACATTTTTTTTCTTATACTTTCTTCACAACCATATCACTGATTAATTCTGAGGACAGGATACTTAGCTAGATGGAATTTCATGGTACCCATGCAAACTTTCTTACGCTCTTCTTTTTCCTCTTCCAGGGTGTGCATTTGTGAAATACTCTTCACATGCAGAGGCCCAAGCTGCCATCAATGCCTTGCATGGCAGCCAGACAATGCCGGTGAGTAGCTCTGTAACACAGACAAGTGAGAATCAGGCCAGCCCTGGCTGCCCTGTGGCCTGACTGAGGAAGGAAAATTATTTTTCTGTGCTCTGCAACTCATGAGGCCCCATCCAGTGCTTTGGGTGTGCTTAACTGCTCAGAGGAAAGGCTGGGACAACACTGTCATTCCTCACAGGCACAGAACCCCTGTGGGTGCTGTGTTCTGTCACCAGCAGCTTTTATGACCTGAAAAAAAAGGCATGCGGGTCACACATGCCAAAAACTTTGGGTCAGACTCACCATGAGCACAACCTTTCAAGTTTCAGAGGGATGAATCAAGTAGAAACTGGTGTCTAAGGATTTCTTCATTTTCCCTCCTCAGAGAGTCCCTGTCTCTAGGCAAAGGATAAAAGAACTTTTTGCCAGCAGAGAGAAGCGTGTTCACATCATGTTAGTAGGAGCTAGAGACAAATCACAAGTGATGGGTGCCTTTCACTGTTACCACAAAAGTACCAACCTAGGCATAAGTCTGGTACCCTACACCTGCCCTTTGAAAGTGTGAAATTACTGGATTTTCCAGGAAACATCTGAGGGATCAGTCCACTTGCACAAATTTCTAGTCATATGGGGTTTCAAGACTGATCATTCAACAAAATAGAAATGGCCTTGTATTTTCTATGCAAATAGATATTTCTACACCATCATGAGGCATTCCACTGTCAGTAGGAGAAGAAAATCTGGTATAACTTGTTTTGGTTTATTATAATAGTGTATTATTTTTATTACTAATTATTCACAGTGTAAATCAAGGAAGGCTAAGAAGCATGCTGACAACTTGGAAAAGATACAAGAAAGCTCAATTAAAAATATTTGAGAGTGCAAAATCTCCTTTTCAATAAAAGACTGTAATGTAAATTCATGAATTTATCTAAATAAGTTTAAAGTAGGCCCGACAGATTTTCTCTAGATCTTTGCAGGGATGAAAATGGAAAACTCTTTACAAGCAAAAAGGTTTCTAAAACTAGCAAACCATCAAGATCTCATTTCTTGGAACCCCATCTTAGACAAATCAGTTTAAAAATGGTACATGTTTACCAGTGACGGTACCAAAAAAAGTCTGCTCAAAGATGGGATCTCCATATTTTAGAGTACTTAAATACTTTTAAGAGTCTCTTCCTAGAAGGCTCCTTCTAACAAAACAGATGCTGGGCTTGATGCTGACATACCATGCTGATATATTATGGACATCTTTCCTGAGACCGGTCAAAGAGGTACCTTTAGTGACTTTCTTTCAAATTTTGACCCAAAGTGATAATGTCTATAAACCCACATCGGGAATTTCAATTCAGTAGGGTGTGGTTCCACAAAAGGGTTTAGTAGAAAGTCAGTCCTCATCCCAAAAACCCTGCAAATTCCTGTGACAAAGGTGAGAGGTGGACATGAGGAAACAGACAGAATACAAGGAGAGTTAAAGATTTTATGTAGATCTAGTATACCCAAAATATCATTATTCCTTCCCAGACCTTTCCCTTCCTACTTTCAGAACACTTTAGATTACAAAAACATACTTATCTCACAACCACCTGGAAACAACATATGACTCCATCCTTGTATCACCCGAGCTTAGGATATACAAAACAACTGAGAATTTGGCCACTTCATGGGTCAATTTTGTGGGACCATTTGTCCTCTTGACTTATCTGACTCAAATACCAAATGTTATAGAAATATTCTTTCATAACCAAACCTTGGCATCTGAAAAAACAACACAATTTATCCTTTACTAGATGCCCATCCCAGACTCAGAATCAAGCTTCCATGGCTTCACAAGTTTCCATGGATTGGCTGAGCCTCACAGTACATACTCACAGTTCACAGAAAAAAAGCCAGGAGGAAATTAATGTCCTCCTCTTCATTATAAGCCAAGTTACATGGCGTTGCCTTGTGTCTCCCATGAGCTACAAGCAGGCACAACACTGTGACCACGTCTCCACTGACCTTTGAGGACCTGCACAGTGACCAACACTCCATGAAGCATGTGGAGCACAACAGGTTTTTCCCACAGTGGCTCAGAATTTCTGCAGCTCTTCGAATGAGATGGGCCAAACCCTGCAAGGATGTCTGTGCCCACTCTTGTTTCCTTGGTACTTTGGGGTGTGCAGCGTTGCTCAGGACTTGCTTGGACGTTCACAGGGAAATGCAGCCACCTCGTGGTGAGATGCCGACGCAGCCCACCGTGCTTGGGAAGGAGGGGGGCACTTCTGCCATCTTCCTTCGGCCCCCTTCCATTCCTCTCGCCACAAGGACTGGCCTCGTTTGCCTGGTTGTGATGCCAACTCAACGCTGCTCCTGTGGTCCAGCCAATTCCAGCATCTCTTGGTTTGTCCTCGTGTACCACCAGCAGGGCATCCATCATCATTCTTGTCAGGTCTTGAGCCATTCGTTCCTGCAGCAGACTCCTGTTTCTCCACAGCTGTCAGGATTATTGCTCTACTGTGACTTCCTGTTCGCACAACATATGTTGTCTAATAGTTTCAAAAGGCAACTTTCTTTTATGAAAGTTCCTTTCTTTTTTTTTCTTTTTTTCTTTTTTTTTTAATTAACCTTACCTTGGACAAGTGCCTGACCATCAGCCATTACAAGCCCATTTCTCTGTGCAAGGCACTTGTATCTCCTAAGGGTCCACCATGTCTAAATCCTTCCAATTTTTACACAATCAATTTCCTGTAGAAATAGCTACCCAAAGTCCCCTGCTTTTGAGCAGGCACAAAGTTCCTTCTATACCTACCTGTCAAGAGAGCTTCTTTTTTGTCTTTTTAGATCATATTTTCTATCAGCTCATCAACTTTATGAGAGTGTTTTACTGGATCTCTGTACCATCATTTATAGGAGATCATAACCTTCATATATTTTGGTTGTATTTATAATATATTTACAGCAATTATATGTCCTGTACTTTTTAGCTTTGATTACTCCATCCCCTCCTGTCTGTTTCCCATCCATATGGGGACATAAACAGCCCTCTTACTATCATTCTCTTCTCTTCTTCATCTAAGCCTTGTCCCTAACAGCCTTTTCCACCAACACAAATTCAGCTACTGTTGCTGCAGTGACAGCTTGCAGATCTAATTTCTCTGCTTCAGGACTGACTCCTGTCCAACCCAAAAACTTGGTCCATCTTTCCAGCATCTCCTGGTTGATGTTTAACTGTCAGAACAAGCTCAATATGTATAAAACTGAGCCCTGAACTTTTTCAGCCAAAACCTGTCTTTTCTATCCTCCACTTCCATTCTTAATCACTGTGAACAATATTATCATTCTACTTGTCAGTCATGCTCCTTCCTAGGCATCATCCTCAGCTTGGTTTTCTCCTCCCCATGTCTTCATATCTGGGCAACAGCCAAATATTGAAGAATCATTCTGCAGAGCACATCTTACAAATCTAAGATGTGGCCTTGTCCATCCACCCACACAGAATAGACTCTTCCCAAAACTTAATTGAACTATCACAGAATGGTTTGGATTGAAAGGGACCTTAAAGATCACCTACATGTCCATTAGCAGGAGTGGAAACACTTTCAACTAGACCAGGTTGGTCGTGGCCTTATTCACACCTTGGTCACTGCCAGGGATGCAGCAGCCGCAACTTCTCTGGGCAAAGGCTCCACTGCCTCACCACTCTCACAGAAACAAATTTCTTCCTAGCAGCTGACCTAAGCCTGCCCTCTTTCAGTCTGAAGCCATTCCTCTGTCCTGTCACTCCAGACCTTGTCAAAAGCCCCTCTCCAGCTCTCCTGTAGCCCTTTAGGCACAGGAAGGTGCTATAAGGTCTGCCTGGAGCCTTCTCTTCTCCACCCTGAAGAGCACCAACTCTCGCAGCCTGTCTTCACAGGAGAGGTGCCCCAGCCCTCTGAGCATCTCTGCGGTCTCCTCTGTACTCAGTCCAACAGCTCCATGTCCTTCCTATGTTTGGGACCCTGGATCTGGATGCAGCACTGCAGAAGGGGTTTCAGGAGAGTGGATAGAGGGGCAGAATGGTGCACATTTAAGTCATAGCAAATATCCTACACAGAAGCTACACAGGGTTAAAAAACAGAGTATTTTTGCACCCCTTTTCACCATCTCACCCACTGTGGCAACTCAGAATTTCTTTGGTTATGAATTCATTCCTAGAAGGTGTAAAAAGAGTGTACTGTGTACATTTCCTGCACAAGGGTGAGAAGAAGTGAAGAGTGTGATGTGCTTGACTTAACAGTCTGAAAGTTTGTGATCTATTCTAAATATCTTCTAGGATTCCTGCAGAATAGAGAGAAAGACATTTCCAGATACTTGTGCATTCTTCACTTTTTCTGTGCTAGGATGGGCAATATCACCTCTGGGTATGCCTGTCCCATTATAATGGATAATTCAATAACAGACATAGACTGAATACCTGAGTTGGGACTCATCTAACCTAATTTGAGACACCTAGAAGTTAAGAAACTCAAGTCTGAGGCTGTCATCTAAGTTTGTCATCTAAGTTTCTGTTATACTCCATAGAGGGAAATAAATACCTCTGGAAGAATTTTATTTTACAGAAATAGATTTTGAAACCTGTCAAGCTAATAGGCAAGCCCAAATAGAAGTGTGCTTTTTAGCTAATTTTAGGCATCAATTTGCTAGGGTTCTCCAGCTCCAAAATAGTGGTTCTTCATCCAAAGTGTAACTTAGAATGAAAAAGGTCCAATACTGCTTAAAAACTAAAGATAAAGTCAGTGCAGCCTAAAGTGAGCAGTTCACACCCAATGTGGGGAAACATGAAATCTGTCCTGGATGCTTGTTGCCCAGATAAAGCAGTTTGGGATTTAGAAACCAGGCACCCTGCAGCAGAGTGCACTGACTCCTGTTCCATTAGATGTGCTGTGAACTTGCTTAACACACTAATTGTCAGCACTATGTTCATTCAAAACTTTTCTTTAATTAATACTGTTTAAAGCCATCAAGACCTCCATGCTTCTGTAAGGTGGCTCCTCCTAACACACAGGCCAGATTCTCTCTTTGTTTTACTACAGAAGCCTGCAGCAGCTTGGTCAAAGCACTGCATTTCCTCTGCATCCAGGCAATAGCATCCCAAATCTATCTACGGCTGGCTGAACATTTTCCATGAAAATTACTTTTCAGATGGTATCCTTGGTTTAGTGAAAAGGGAAAATGTAAGACTTGGATACAAGCACTGAACAGACATCTGCCTTTCAGAGAAAGATTCAGTTTAGTTGAACTTTGAAAAAAACTGTAGTACTGCAGTGCACAACTTTGTTAACTTGGGGGGCTTCACTTAAATATTTTTCCATGCAACTCTTATTATCACAAATGACAAAACTAAATTCAAACCTCTGTCCAGGAGCCACCTGTATCAAAATATGCAATTATTGCTCAGTGTTGTTAGATGACATGTGGATTAGATCTCTAGTTGTTGTACTTTGCACTTTTTATTAAGCAAGAAAATATGAATGGCATAATATCTTGAATGCAGTTGATTTTGAGCCACTGTCCATCATGTTCTTTGGAAGTCCACCTGTAGTACAAAAATTCCCAGCCAAACGTGGGTAACAGTCAGGTGAAAGAATTGTCTTCTTTCCTTAGACAGTGTGCTGTCTATCCCCTCATACCATAGGAGATTTTTTCCCATTATTTAAATTAAAGGAATTTGTCACCTGTTTGGCTTATCAGGTAAGAGTGACTTAAATATGAGATTACTGCCCCAAGAATCACAGAATGGCTTGGATAGGAAGGGGCCCTGAAGATCACCTAGTCCTAGCATGCTGGCATGGGCAGGGATGCCAGGCTCTAAGCCAGGTCTTAGAAGTGTCTTTGTCCTGTGCAGTGGACTCTTTCAAACTAAAGGCTAAGCATTAACAGAGCACTGGTTCTCATCTTCCTATCTTTGGCTGCTCAGGCACCCCAGCAAGGAAACCACCCTCAGCTCACACAAATGATCTGCTGTTATTGCTGCACATTCCCACCGTGCAGATACGACTTTGCCAAGCTCTGTGAAGCTGCCTTCAGACACAGCCCCACGGTGGAAACCAGATGGGCAGCTGTGCTCACCCCCACTAAGGCAGCAGAGAATATTCAGGTGAATCAGCGGTGGAGGGGGAAGCAGTGTGGAGCCTGCAGAAGGAGCTCTGAGCAGGTGGAGCAAAGGAGGACAGTGAGCCTTTGAGGGCACGGTGAAGCTGCAGCCCGGGTGCTGGGCTCACAGAGTGGTGGGGAAGCAGATTTTGCAGGAGCAGGCTACACCAAAGCACTGAGTCGGCAGGAACTCCCTGGGAGGAGCAGCCTGGTGGCTCCGGTGAGTGGGGGGCCACAATGCTGTGGATCAGCTGAGGTATTTTTAACAATTATTTTGATATAAACAGCTCTGAACTTGAGGAGCTCCATGTAAATGGGAAGCAGTGGGGCTTGTAATTAGATTTGTGTACACTTTCATAAATTGCTGGAAAACATCAAAGCCGTGATAGAAGGCTGTGGTGCACTTTATTTCCTTCTTCTGTTCTTCTGTTAATTGAATGGTTGATGTGTGGATAGGAAGCGTTGGCTTCGCAGAGTACTATTTACAGACCCGCTGACAGCTGCACTGTGAAAATTAACAGGAACAGAGCAGCCTCTGTCACAGCTCTTCCCATGAGAGACTTGCTTCAAATTAGATCATTTCTTTCATAGGAGAAACTTTCCTCATTGCTCCTCCCTTCACAAATATGCACACACATCCAGCTGCACACTGCCCTTCTCCCTTCAGGCTCATGGCAGCCTTTAGTGCTCAGAAGGGTTTGTCATTTCTACAAAGTTGGGGTAGTTAAGCTGCTGTTTAGAACCTGTAGTGCATTCCATTTCCAGCAAGATGTATTCTTCAGGAAGTCATCCAAATCTGTGAGCTGGCTATGTGGAGCCACAGCTTCATGTTTGCAGGTCTCACATTAACTAGAACATTCTTTTCATCCTCCCAGAAATTCTAGTAGGCATCCTCTCAGACTTCTATTGGTGGAACTGTGGTCACTGTTGTTCCTAGAGAAAATTGCTGTGTGCTAAGCACCATAAAAACCTCTGACAGGACAGTTCCTACACTCAGCAGTTTGCTAGCTAAAGGGCAGGGTTAACCTGGCTGGATGAATTACTTCAAAGTGTCAGTCAAAATATAGAACTTCAAGGTCATCTACTGTAAGGTCGTCTACTTTTGTTACAGTTGATGGAGAGGGTCTAGGACCTGAGACAGACTGTCTTGAGTAGTTGAGGGTTTAGAATTGATGCCCAAAATGTCTGCAATTAGATCATCTGAATGTCTCTTTAATAGACAAGACACAAGAGAAGCAAAAGAAACAATAATACAATGTATGGATGTGAACCAGTCTTTTACATAATTAATTTATATGTTTAGCCTGTTCTTAGCCAAGAGAGCAGTTCTTGCTCCTGGTTCCCATAAAGAAGTAATAACCAGTGAACAGCTGAGAATCTAAATATTAATATTTATTGATATCTGGGAAATATAGAATTAAGAATATCAAACTTGAAGCCTTCAGTTCACCCCCTCACTTCCCAAAAATGCCTTCAATACATCCCATTTACATAAACAGAACCATAGACAAACCCATAGCAAAAACAGATAACAAATAAATAGACCACGATTCAGAGTACTAATTAACCAACAAAATTTACTCTCATTGAGATTCCAGCATGGGCTCCAGTTCTCAATTAATAAAAGCCAAATTGTGAGAGTCAGTAGAGACAGAGTCACTGAGCCCCTCAGGCTGACAGGATAAATAGAATCACAGTATCACAGAAGTCTCAAAGTTGGAAGAGCTCTTTAAGTCCAATTATCAACCCAGCACCATCTTTGTAACTCCTAAACCACATCACCCAGATTCAGATGCCTCTTAAACACCTTCAGGGATGGTGACTCCACCAGGGAAACCTATTCCAATGCCTGACAACCCTAACTGATTTTTTCCTAATATCTAGTCTGGATGTCTCCTGCCTCAGCTTAAGGCCATTTCCTCAGATGTTCCACTGCAGGCATAGTAAGAAAGACTAGTCCTCACCTCTATAAACCTCCTTTGAGGCAGTCATAGAGAGCCATAAGTTCTCCCCTTGAGCTTCCTCTTCTTGAAACTAAAATAGGAAATGGAAAAACCATTAGACTTTTCTTTTATATGACCACAGAAACATGAAGAGGAGATTTTCAGAGGTAGTCCAGACAGAAGGTTGATGAAAATCCAGCATCTAAGTGTCCTTCATGACTCATACCTGAGTCTGGCTGAAAGTTAGTTGCCTAAAGTCACAAAGTCTAGGGCAGAATGAAGTAGCATCACTGCCAGTCCACCTGTCCAAATTAATGCAGAATGCCAAGGCCTGGTTTTACATGGTTGATGTTACATAACCTGATGGGTGAAAATGGAGATGTCGACTCTGACCCCTTTTTTGTTCTTTTCTGTTGAACTCTCTAAAGAACACACATTCCTTGCAACATCTGTGGGCAACATAGAGGCTGTCTTGCTTAACTCAGATCAAAGCACAGCACATTCATTTTTTCTATTAAAAAATAGTAATACCTTAGGAACCCATTTATAAGTCACCAGCAGCAGGCCTGGCCCTCTTTCCAGTAATGAATGATTTTTTGAATATGCTACTTAAACATCATTTATAAAGGTGTGTGTTGCCTTTAAGAAAAAAAAAAAAAAAGCAGTG
>VXBI01009103.1:642152-709331 GCA_013397375.1 Toxostoma redivivum
TGGTGTAAGGATATTTTATGGGGAAGTATATTTTTAGTTAATGTGGAACTAAACATACCTAATCTTTCAAATCATGTGGCTCTTATTGGAAAGGGGAAATATACAACATTTTCTTTTGGATCCTGGATTTTATGTTTTTCTGCAAATAGACAAAAAAAAAATCATTTCCTGCTTTCACAGTCCTAAATATCAGGAAAGAATTTCTAGTCTGTTGGTGTAACAATACCTCCTACTTCATAATGCATTAAAGAAAGCGAATGATTTTGTGAGGACTTTTATCATTCATAAATGAGCTGAAAAATGCAGAAGTGCTTGAAGAACTCTGCTTTTAAGTTTAGGTTTTTCAGATATCTGGCTTTGATTCGAGAGGCATACTAACACCTGGGTTATATATTGAGTTCTTCCTAATTAGAATTGGGTACAGTGACACCAGGACTCAATGATTCTGTTGCCCTGTGGAAAGCAATAACTTTAGCTCTGAGAGACACCTTGTAAGTAGTGTATGGGCAAATAAAACCTAAATCACGCTTCCACTCCAAATAAATTAACAGCTCCGGAGACCTGTGAAGAGAAGTACCTGCAGCAACTCTCTCTGCTTAGACATTGCATGAAGAATCTTCTCTACTGAGAGAGCAGCATTATCAAAGGGTCCATCACTACAGTCCTGGATGAATGCTTCCTTTCCCCTCTCCATCTCTGTCACTCTCAAGACTGTCTAAACCAGCTCTCAGGACTGTACAGTGGAAATAGCTCCCACTGACTGCTGTTCTACTCATCTTTCAGGTGAGACATGAAATTGAAGCCCTGAGTTCAGAAAAATAACATATTTCACAAGATGGGAGGGATGTTAGTCCTGGCCTTTTGGTCACCTTCCAGCCTGGGTAATTACATTTCTGCCTAGCTGAAATTCCCACTGCTCTACAGTTTAATTGGACAGTAGCTTCTCTTTTGCTTGCCTAAAATCCCAGGCCAGGGTCAAAACCCACTGTCTAATTCAGCTGCTCTTTTTTTCAATAGAGCTGCATAGGTATTTCCAAAAAAAAAACCAAATTTGTTTTCAGACTTAGGAGACATCATGCCAAATGGCCTGAGGTGATAGAGTCCAAAGAAAAGAAATCCTTTGGCTTTTTGGCCTTAACATCAAGGATCCTTGCATGGAAATATTACCCTGATTGTCTTGCTGAAAGTAAGCATCCTCCCAGCTCTGCTTTGTAGTCACAAAGGGAGTGCTAAGGCAAAATTTCCACCACAAGAAAACCCATTTTTGTGGTGACACTTAAGAATACAGTCATTGTCCAAGAGATGACCATCCAGCAGAACCTACTCAATTGAGCATCTTTGTGTTCACGGCTGACATTATGGAAGGTATTTTATAGGATCTGCACATTCAGGACTCTTATACTCAAGACCTTTAGTCGCTGGAACTTTAATATAACAAATTTTTTTTATATATATTTTTGGCCCAGAACTTTTGCCTGGCTCCATTTGAGCTAACAAAGATGTAAAGGTCCACTTACATGAGATGCCCTTCTGTTAAAGTACTTACATGTATGTTTGCCTCAAGCAGGAGATTCACTAAGCTTAAAGAGAAACAAAATTTAATGACTTTGGCAAATTAGGCCCAGATTCATCAGTTTTGAAGAAACAAGGTGTCTAACCATCTGTGGAGGTTAGTAACCTACTGAATCAGAGCAGATTTATAGGGCTGGCAGGAAAAGGAAATTCAAGCATATATTCTGCAAGGCCAGGCCTTCACAGAACTTTTCCTAAGAATATTGTTCTGGGGAGAAGCAGTTGGGCACCTGAGCTAGTAGATAGGGATGGGAAGCAGAGCAGCCTCCCTGGAAGCAGAAGCAGTAAGAGACCTGCTGAGACACTTAGGTGGTCACAAGTCTATGCACCAGATGAGATCCATCCTAAAGTGATGAGGGAGCTGGTGGAAGAGCTTGCCAAGCCATTCTCCATCATTTATCAACAGTCCTGGCTCACTGGGGAGATCCCAGATGACTGGAGGTGCCAATATGAACATGGATCCATCAGAAGGGCTGGAAGAATGGTCTAGAAAAATCCAGGCATGTCAGTCTGACCTTGGTCCCCAACAAGGTGATGGAACAGATCATCTTGAGTGCCATCACAGAGCAGCCAAGGGATGAGACCCAGCCAGCGTGGGTTTAGGGAGGGCAGGTCCTGCCTGACCAAGCTGATCTCATTTGATGACCAGATGACCCATCTGGTGTCTGCCTTGACATCAGCAAAGTCTTTGACACTGTCTCCCACAGCATCCTCCTGGAAAAGCTGGCAGCCTGTGGCTTGGACAGAAGCATTCTTTGCTGGTTAAGAATTAGCTGGATGGCCAGGCCCAGAGAGGGGTAGGGAATGGTGCTGCATCCAGCTGGCAGCCAGTCACCAGCGGTGTCCCTCAGGGATCAGTGTTGGGCCCAGTCCTGTTTTATTGATGGTCTGGGTGAGGGGGTTGAGTCCACCATCAGCAAATTTGCAGGTGACACCAGGTTGTGGGGGAGTGTTGAAAGGTAGGAGTGCTCTGCAGAGGGACCTCGACAGGCTGGATAGATGCACTGAATCCAGCACTGGATGGGGCCCTGGGCCCTGTTCTTTGGCCACAACACCTCCCTACAGTGCTACGGGCTGGGGACAGAGTGGCTGGACAGTGCCCAGGCAAAAAGGGGGTGCTGGTTGACAGCTGACTGAACATGAGCCTGCAGTGTGCCCAGGGGGCCAAGAAGGTCAATGACACCTGGCCTGTATCAGGAATAGT
This sequence comes from Toxostoma redivivum, assembly GCA_013397375.1. Lineage (NCBI taxonomy): Eukaryota > Metazoa > Chordata > Aves > Passeriformes > Mimidae > Toxostoma > Toxostoma redivivum. Next base: position 644,929 of record VXBI01009103.1, read on the forward strand.
GGGGCCAGCAGGAGCAGGGAGGTCATTCTTCCCCCATACTTGGCACTGGTGAGGCTCCACCTTAAATACTGTGTCCACTTCTGAGCCCCCCAATTTAGGAAGGACTTTGAGGTGCTGGAGTGTGTCCAGAAAGGGGAAACAAAGCTGGTGAAGGGTAGCACAAGTCCTGTGAGGAATGTCTGAGGAGCCTGGGGTTGTTTAGCCTGGAGAAGAGGAGGCTCAGGGAGAGCCTCTACCCTGCTCTCTACAATTCCCTGACAGGAGGCTGTAGTCAAGTGAGGGTCAGTTTCTTCTCCCAGGCGACAGGACAAGAGGACACAGTCCTAAGCTGCTCCAGGCAAGGTTTAGGTTGGACATTAGGAGGAATTTCTTCACAGAAAGGGTGATTGCGCATTGGAATGGACTGCCCCGGGAGGTGGTAGCAACAGTTCCTGGAGGTGTTTGAGAAAGGACTGGATGTAGCACTCAGTGCCATGGTCTGGTGTCAGGTCATAGGTTGGACTCCATTATCTCAAAGGCCTTTTCCATCCTAGTTGATTCTGTGTTCTTTCCCTGCTGCCAGGCAGTAATATTTGGACTCCTGAAAAGCTTTTACTTAATTTGTGTATACACTCCATTTGGAAGACCATATCTAATGGGAAAAAATTCCAACAACTAGGCAATAGATTTGTTTTCCTTTGCCTTTAAATGAAATATCAATGGATGGATATTTTATTTTTAGCTGAATATGAAATTTCACAAGCGACCTGTCAAGCTCCTGTTTTCAAGAATGACTTTATTTCACACGTCAAGACAGGCTGGGAAATTAGTTTTTCTCACAGAGGACTCTGATTAGGGATTACAAAGTGAGTGTGGTGCAGAGTGATTTTTCCTCCATCTTTTCCCTCACCCCACCAACCGAGAGAGTACCTGACTCTGCTGACTAAGGGGAGCAATTCATTACCATGTGTGGGAGGGGGATGGGAAGATAGTCATATTAAGTAGACTTGCTGGCCCAGGAGAGAATAGGAGAAGCATAATAATACTTAGCCCTTATCATTCTTTTCATCAGTAGATATCAAAGCACTTGAAAAAGGGGGTTGATTTGATGGGAAAAGAGATAAATTCCAATTGCAAGCAGGCTATTGCAGAGACACCATCAGGAATGCTCACTTTCATGACAGTATCTTCTGACTGTGGGTCTGCAGGGTAGAGAAATGAGCAGGTCCTTTCCTCCGAAAAATGCAGAAGTACATTTCAAACATTATTGACTTACCCAGTGTAACTCTCATGGGGTTGGCAAAATATGAGGTCCAGTCGAAGAGCCAGAGAGAGCAAGGAGATTATGTATTACTAGTAAATGACAGAGCAGACAGGACCTATTGCCTCTGTCAGCAGACAACAGCTGATTTATACCATGGTTTAACTCCTCGCGGAAGCAATAAATAGTCCAGATGAAGGGCTGCAGCATTTTTACCCTTTGGAAAATCTGGCCCATTCTGGAGCATTTCTATTGTTATCCAGCAGATCAGCAGAAGTTACTGGAGTAGAAAGTAGTCTTGGTCTGCTGTATATGAACAGGAATATTTGGCTCCACTGTTAAAAGTCCTGCAGTGGCTGATCTGATAGAGTTTACTGCCTGATTTCCTTTGGGCCACATGAAAGAGCTGCACATGAGGAACCACATACTGAAAGCATCAATCCCAAGGTCAGTCTTCATATTTGAGAGCAATGCAGCATCTCTGCTGGCTACACGTCTTTAACTGCTTACATGCACATCTCATTGCAGAGAACTCTCACAAAAAAACCTCTTATATTTCTCTTCTTTCTTTGTAGTGTGAGGTCTAGCTTGCATCTATTTGCCAATGGCCTTTCTGCCCTATGTATATGATAGCAATGTTCAAAGAGGCCTAAAGTCCTGCTGCGACAGGCAACCCAGAAAAACATCTCTCAGGAGGCAAGATGAGATCCCATTGGGTCAAACAGCTGCTGTGCAGTCACTATGACTCACATCAGAAGGGAAAAAATACTCCAGGGGGAAGCACTTCATGTGGAAGTTACCCATGTTTTCATGATGCCATCTACAATAATAGCTTGGTTCTCAACAGTGTGAGGCATCAGCAAATGCCTGAGGCAGTTCTCTGGCCCTAAGGCTTCCAAGGCAAGTAGAGATTGAAAGAAAAGGAGAAGGAAGAAGACACCAACTTATTTACACTTTTCTTTCATGCTAACAAGAGCAGGTCACACCTTCAAAACTCCTTCTGCAGAGATGAATATACTCTCACCTTATTCCATTTCAAAATCCTCCATCCTGCATTGTGCCCATCACGATGCAGGCTCTGCTCTGCTCTGCTCTGCTCTGCTCTGCAAAACACAACAGCAGCTCTGAACAGCCCAATCTGCTGTGGACCAGTGCCTCCCTCCAACACAGCTGCAAATAGGTTTAAATCATTAGATGCAAGTTACCAAACAGTCTCTTGGATCAGGGTTAATTAAATGAGTGTTGAAATCTAATTAAGAACTGGTCCAGGTGATAATTAGCAGGAAATGTATGCATTAAAATATTCATTTGTCGATGAGCTGCAATTAAGAGTGTGATTTGGGGAAGGATCAATATCTGCATCATGTGATCTAAAGAAAAATTAAAAGTCACCCAGCCTTCAACAGAAATGCAGGGGAATTTTGGCTACAGGTTTTTTTTCTCTCCTCCACTCCCCCTTCTGTTCTGGTTTTATAATAACTGCTGAAGATTGCTCTCCATCTTTGAATGGAGCATTCATCTCTGCATCCCTTTTTTTTCCCGAAGCACTTCTTTCAAACCTTGCTCTTCACCACATTGTGTGAGTGGGTTATAGATTTATTAGAGAGAGACTAACAGGTCAAAAAGAAAGATTCTTTGCCAATGAAAATCACTTTCTCCTAGAACAGATTGCTAATCCAAGGGAGCATCACTCATTGTATGGTGTTAGATTGTTGGGGTCTTTTTTTAGCAGGTTAATTCCTCAAGTCTTTATTCATAACTGAGGATCTGAAGAGGCTATTGAATATGTATAGCTTAGACTTATATATATGTACATCTATAGCTGTGGTTTACTACACTCTTCCCAATTTGAAGCAGAGCAATTCTTCTTTCATTGAGACTGTTTTTCTGGTTACAGGTACATAGAGGCATGTGTAATCCAGTTAATAATATTTTTCTTGTGCAATCCTAGAAGATTCTTCCTCTGCTAGGTAAACAAGGGTCCTGCAACAGTTTATCTCCTCTGGCATGGAGCTGGTCTTCCTCTGTCACAGCCAGAAACTGAGCTGGTCATTTCCCCACTGACTGTACTTTCACCAGTGAATACCAGTTTGTCAAAACAGAAGCTATGGGAGCACAATTATTTCAGCTACTCTTCGTCAGTGTCCTGACAGCTCACTGCCCATCTCCCTGGGCTGGGTGGCAGCCCAGCTCCCAGGGCAGTGTCCACTGCTGTCAGGGCTGCAGCCAGATTGTCCCTCCTCTGCACCTCCTCTGTGTCTGGGAAGGCTCCCCTCCTTGAGGGGAAACAACCAACCTGTGAAGTTAGGACTTCCTTGAAGACAGACCAAAAAATACCTTCCTAGGTAGATCTATTTCTTCTCTTTTCTGCCTCCTATCAGAAATTTAAGAACTGCAGCTGCTGACCTTTCATCTGGTTTTAGGAAGGAGAGGGATTTCATTAATTCCGAAAAGCACTACAGATTTCTGCAGGCAGCTCTGATGATCATCCGTTGTCCTGCAGTAGTGTTGACTGCAGACATAATCCTAATATTGTAAATCTTTCCTGGAAATGTGTAGGCTCTTTCTTGGTAGCCTCTATTTCCTGTTTGTGGAGAGGAAGCTCAGGTCTATCCAGTACTATTTTTGCTCCCTTAATTTAGCAGTGCTGAAAAGATGCTGTTTCATGATGACACATACATCCTACCCAGCATACTGACTCCTGTCTCCAAGGCTGGGCAGGGATTTCTCACTGGACTTGGGGGTTACAAGACACAGCATTGTGAAAGAGTGATCCACTTCAGGGGTCTGGAATGCAGAGACATCACACATTCCACCAAAACAAATTGATCCACGAATCCTACCACATTCATGCAGCAAAGCCTCCTACATTTTGATGCACTGTGTCCAGATCTTTCTGGGCCTGAAGGTTGAAAGAATTAAGCAACAACTTTTGCAGAAAAAGTGTAAATGGCATCCTAGAAACTTTGGAGAAAACTAGGAGCCAGGCTGGTAGCATTCACCCTCCAGGGTCCTTTACTTCCTGATGCTCTCACTCTCTTGCAAGGGTCAAAATTCACAGCCTGACAGGTTGCATGGAGAACATCAGCACCTGGATCCTATTCTACTAAATCTGTGTTAGATGTATGAGTCGACGAACTGGTGTGCATCAGGCTTATTCCCTGTGTGTCTCCTTTTGTCCCCTGTGCTGCAGGGAGCCTCTTCAAGCCTGGTGGTGAAGTTTGCGGACACGGACAAGGAGCGTACAATGCGGCGCATGCAGCAAATGGCAGGACAAATGGGCATGTTCAACCCCATGGCCATCCAGTTTGGAGCCTATGGAGCCTATGCACAGGCAGTAAGTATAGACACCAGCTCTCTGTGTCTTCATGGGACGGGGAGTATCACCTGGAAATTTGCAAAAACTCATGGGAGTAGACAAAAAACCAGAGCAGAAGAGGAAGCAGTGGCTTATCCATTAAACTGGTTACATGGTGGGAGTAAAAATTAGCCATGCCATCCAGGGGAGACTCTGGGAATCTCCCAGGTGTCTCCAAGGTGCCATAGAGAGTCCTAGCAGTAACTTTTGGCTGTGTATGGACCCATGAAAACACTTACTATGGGGCTAAGCCACTGTTGAAAAATAACAGCAAAACTTCATTTTGAGGATTTGGATAAAATAAACCTGCTCAGTTTATCACAGTTCTCTGCCCCATGTCACCACAACCCTGCTGCACCTTGCATTGCCATGGGTACCTTTGGAGTGACCACAGGATAAAACAGAAGCTGTTGAGAGAAATGCTTTTAGATTCACAAAGCATGATAGATAATAATTAAACATACACACAGATGTATTCCCACATGCAGTCCTGCTGCCCCAAACAGTACAAGTGAAGCACACTGGGAAAAAATCATGTTATGCTAACTTCAGGTTTCCTGTAGACACACCAAAACTGAGAAGATGTGACTGTACAGGGAGCTGGGCTCTTGATGTTCTGAAATGGATGCTTCTGGAATTACTTGTTTTCCTTAGGCTAAAATTAACAAGGATCTGCAAGACAGGATCAGGCTCAGGTAACTTGGATTCTCTGCCAGATATTTTGGAAGAAGATGGAGGTGATGCCTGCCGTGGACAGACATAATATTGCCCAGTCACTTTGGCTGCTTTCTCTGAAGCAGATTTTCAGGCAGTGACAGTGTATATAGGTGCTTCATCTATTTGATGGCAAAATGTGGCTCTCTGTATGATTTGTGCACAGGAGGGAAGTGCTGTTGAACACATTGTCCAGAGTAGCATCTTCCTGAATGGGAGACCCAAACCTTGCCTTAGGTGTGCAGAGCCAGCTCAGGAATAACACTCCAGTGTGCCAATACTCCTCCCAGTGCAATGACCACAAGGTTTTCCTTTCTGCCCTGTTTCTTCCTCATGTATGGACACCAGGTATTTTCTATCACGTCACCATGTTCTCTTTTTAATTTGAATGTCTTGACATTTCTGTTCTTCTCTGATAGTCCTGTGCATCTCTGAACACTGGGTACAACCCAGCCTACCCCTTGTGTGAGCCATGCAGAGTTGTGAGGATGTGCTGCTGTAGAGCTCCACCGAAATTCCTCCTCTCCTTCCAGCTGCACATCTTGGTGCACTTCTGGAGTTTTTATTCTCTCTCCTCTAAAAAAATTCTATTTTTATTTCCATTTTGCTATCTTCATTTTTCATTCCTAGTCAAAGTCAGTCTCCTCTGTCTCTTCCTTCGTTGTCTGCTCCTTTCCTCACATTATAGAAGAGCTATTTCCTCCTCAGCCTGGCTGTGTTTAACACTTCCCCCAGCCAAGGAAGGCTGCAGGAAGAGGAAAAGAGACAGTGAGTCCCAAATGAGCCTAGGTCAATGGCCAGAAGACTGTCAGAGGGATGTAGCACCTTTGCCCCCATGTACCAGAGGAATTAACAAGAGGCAGTCCACACACAGCTTGGGACAAACATTTGTGGAGTTTGACAGGCAGGAGAAGTTGCTTCAGTATTTCTCTACAGACATTGGTCAGGCAGATGGAGAGATGGTAAAGACACAACTGTCCTGATGGTATGATCCAAAAACTTTTCTTGCATTAATTTTATCTATCATTATCTAGAGTAACTCCTTTAATTTCCAGACAAGGTTTATACTGATATGAGAGGATGCAGTCTGCATCTTTACACCTAAAATTTCCTCTGTTTCTTACCAGATAATAAAGGTGCATTATGGGGCAGGTGAGAAATCAGGACCAAAGGAAGAGGAAAAACAATTTCTGGTCCCCTCCCATCCACTTGAAACAAATGGATATTTTTCATGTTGATTTCTGTGAAAGCAGAATTGGACCCATACTGTTTTATTATTATTATTATTCTGATAAAAATGCTAATAAAGGGGAAAGAATAAGTTTTAGATCTTGACCCATTGGATATGACAAGCTGGTGACACCAATTACCCTGGGGACTTCAGAGCTGTCTAAATGATGGGATCACATTTCTGTGTGGCGCCTTGTACACCCAGAGCGTGCTCAGACGCTGTCTCTCAATCAGCCTCCCTATCTGCTCCATCTCACAGTCTCATATGAAAGGGAAGGAAGGGAGAGTGAGGCTCTGTGACGTTGCCTCGGTCCCGATTAATCCAGCTCGGACTGCCAGCTCTCAGATATCAGGGTGATTGGCACCTCGCAAATGCCAGCAGGAGATGGAGGAATCGATAGGGGACAGGGAAAGGGAGACAGCAGTTTTATTCAGCCTGGAGTCAAAGAGCTGAGGCAAGTCAAGAGGAGGGAAGGTGAAATATCAAGAGCAGGACTGTCATGGGTGATGCCACTGCCACCAGCAGCTCTTGTGACATTGGTCGAATTGTTTGACCCCCTGATCTTGCTCCCTCATGTACAAATAAACCTGATGATCAGATTTATTTATTTTCTCTTCTCCCTCAGGGGCATGGCTTTCTCTTGTTGTACTGTCTCTCCATGAGCTGTCTCAGAGTGGTATGGCAGTAACATAAGTGTAAGAATTGCCTCAGTGCTTAATAGTAAGGCCAGCACAAGCATGAGACATCAGGCTCTCTGATTTGTACTCCTAGCCTGTTCCCAGATATCCCCCAGCAGTCCAAGCCTGACTGATGTCTCTATAAAAGAATTCCCAAGCAATCCCCTGACACTGGTTTTTCAATAGTTTCTAATGGTCTGTCCCCATGGAGGTGGTTGCTCAGGACCCCGTTGCTGCAATTTCTTGATTAATTTCCCCCAGAGAAGCATCTTGCACATCACTGTGACTGGATTAACTCCCAAGAAGGTCTCGATGCACCAAGGTGGTCAGTGCAGCAGAAATCCCCATGGTGTGGCTGTTGAATAGATTGGTGGGCAGCCATGGGTTTGCCAACCCAGCAGCACCACTGAGGACAGGCACAAGGGTCTCAGTCCATTAAAGTCTGACAGTTAAACTTTCCTGTTGCCATCAGGACAGATTTGAGCCCCAGCTCCTCTCCAAGTTACCTCCCTTCCAGCCCAGCAAATGCCACAGCTCTCCCTGCTGCTGCACATTGCCAACCCCCCCAGCCTCAACTTTAAAACTTTAGCCTTAATAGCAGCCATGGTCTCATATCAGCCAAGCAACCAGTCCTGGGGCTCAGCAGCCATCTGGCCTCCAACACAGAGGCAAAAAAATGAGGGAGCAAAGAGAGTTCTCCACTGTGTGTGGTTTTCCATCCCCTCCTCATGCGTCACCTTTAAGCAGAGAAGACAAAGCCTGGCACCGACTCTGTGTTATTTCAGTGACACAGAAAGTCACATCAGACCTACCTCACCTCTTTGGTATGCAGCTCAAGGCAAGTCAGATTTCATAGCTTCCTAAAGCTCCCAGAGCCCCTACTCTAATTTATTTCAGGGTGGGTTTTTTGATTGTTTTAGGTTTTTTCTCTTCAGCAATATCATCCCCTACTCATTTAACTTCTCCTTTTATGGAGCAATTATTTATTTTATTTCACAAGTGCACAGAACACCAGCTCTTTTCATTGTCAGGTTACTGTGGATGTACATCAGCTGGATACTGACAGCTGTTTCTGCAGTCTAAGGCCAGGTTGAGGTATAGATCTGGACTCAGCCTGGAGAGAGAGTGATGCTACCTGGCACCACCTTTGATTTGCTGCTGTCTAGGCAGCAAGAGAGGCACTCTCCACTTCACAGAGCACAGCACACCTACCTAGGATGGCCAAGCCCAAAATCACAAGCAGTGACAATCAAAACAGTCTGTGAATGGTGGTAGTATAGTCCTGGCACAAATGAGTTACAGTTCCTGCAGGTCTTTCTGTGAAGAAAATGGGCAAGGAGTGTTTAGTGCCTGTCTCATGTCAGTGATGCCTCACCATGCAGAAAGGAAACGTGCACAGATCAAAAAAGGGTGAGGGAAATGGGAAAATGCAGGAGAGCAAAGCAAGAACAAAGGAAGGAGCCTTGGAAAGTGACAGATACAGTATAAATTATTTAATTTTTAAATTATTTAAGATAAAATCAAAGTCATAAATCAAGTTTGCATAAAAAATGGGGTGGGACTGCTAGCCACAGTCTTCTGGCCAAACTCCAGCCATGGGACTGATTGCATCCTGCAGCAGGGGATAGGCATAGAGTTAGTGTGTAAAAACAGACAGGCTGGGACAGAGAGAACACAGGCAATGCTAACATTTGTTCTCTGGCCTGGATCAAGTCCGTTCTCAGTAAATCCCAGCTCTCCTCACTCTGAAAAAGTGCAAAAGGCTGCTGCTTGTGGACTGCAGACACTAACTGCAAAAACAAAAATTTGGAATGTCTAGCACAGCAGAGCTCTCAGACATCACCTTAGGTGGTCTCCTTGGGGAATCAGGGCAGCAGTGACTACCATGCTGACCATAAAACCTAGGTGCCCCATTCTGCCTCCCTGTCCAGCTCCCATGGAGATGAAAGGATATTTCTGCTAAATGATCTGAGGCAGTGCTGACAGGAAGAACTGCTTTTTCCAGTATTTCTTCAATTTGTACTGTGAAATTATTTTGGAGAGATATTTAAAAAAAAATAAAAATCAGCTAGCCCTATGAAATCAGGGAAAAATTACTGACTATAGGTTACCTTCCGGATATAATAGTTATTACATTTAAATTACCAAAATGGAAAGGTATTTTTGGTAAATACTACCTGTTATGCAAATTATTTGCGCTGATCCGTTCCAGAAAAGGAAGCTCTTTTGAGGCCATAATACTTTGTAGCAGGGATAATACCATATTTCTGACCACTAGCTCCCTGGTAATTCAGAAATAATGAACACTATGATTTGGGCTCTACATACAAGGTTTTTTTAGGTCTTTTGGGGTTTTTTTCACAGTACTCAGGAAGTTAGAAACCCAAGCTATTGTCAGATTTTGGAAAGACACTAAGACGCATGAATCCAGGTGTTGCATATTTGTTTAGGGTTTTTTAATATCCTAATTATATTTAAATTTAATTTTCAAAGCAGAAATTTCTATTTCCAAGATAATATAAGAAGTATGAAGGACAATTCTGATCTTTCTACCAATTAGTTTCTGATTGTTTCAAGGCTTGGAAAGTATTTTTAGTTTTAACTCCCAATGGCCAGTTAGGTATAGCAGACATGAATTTGTCAATTACATGATTTTACCAAATATTAATCGTATTACTGTTTGATTGATTACTTTGCTTACCTACTTCTATCACAGGGATACCATGAGGATTCATTAGCTAAGTCTTTATATAGATCATTAGAGATGTTTTTATTACTTTTATTATCATTATTGCTGAATGAAGAACATGAAAAGTCAAACAAAATATTGTGTGGTTCAGAGACAAAGATAGATAATAGCACCGGAAAAAAAGGAGAAGGTCATCACATTGTTCAGAGTAAAACTGAAGGGCTATGATCACACTATTTCAGAAAGAGCTCATCAGAAGCAATCCCCTTTTCTCCTCTTCCCCTCCTTCAGTTTCACACACATTTCTTTTGGGGAATGGGGAAGGAAGGCTGTGCTTTTCCTATTTCTAACAGGATTTTTTTGCTCTGAGAAAGCTCCTTCATCCTCCAAGCAATTGTTCTTCCTGTAAGAAAAGGACAGTATTTCCTGCCCTTGAGCACTATTACAACTTAAAGTAGGAAAAAGCTATGAGAGACAAATCCTTACATATGCTCTCTATTGATCAGCCAACAGTGCCACCCCTTCCCAGGCTTTGGATTGCCTTTCCCAATGCCTCTCCACCTGTTTCAAGCATTGGGATGGTGACTGCAGGCTCTTATCTCTTGGGGTGCTGTCCAAGGGCAGGAACCAGTTTGGTAGCATCTCCTGGTCTCCTCAGAAGATAAATAATTGAACAATAGAAAAGATAGCAGGAAGGAAGGAATGAGTCTTTAAAATGGATGGGTAAAATCTCTAAATGCTGAGGCAAAGGTCAGAAGGAAGTAAGAGAAGCAAAAGGAAGTACGTCCTTTCAGCTAAGGGAGGGAAAAGCTCCTCTCTGTCCCCTTGGATCAGCCTGAGATAATAAGGCTGCTGCCTTCCTGATTAGTGCTCCATAGCCCCAGCCCAGGCAGGGAAAATCTGCATTTCAAATGGCATATTTTAAAGTACACAATACCCAGGGGCCCTGCTGCTATTGATTTGCCTCTGGTGGGGTCACTGCCTCACTTTCTACAGCTTTATTAACTGGGACCATACACTGGGTCTCTTTCAAAGTGAAAGGAGAGTGGATGGGACATTTGTCTTCAGGGGGAGCTGGGAAAGGAGTGGGATGACTTTCACTGGGAATGCCTTGGAGGTTTAAGAAGGAAGACTGGTGACCCTTATAGGACTTGTTCTCCTTCTGTAAATTTCCCCAGAGCCACCCTGGGTGGGGGAAGGAAGTAAGTTTTATGCTGTCAGCTTCTTTCAAGGTGACAGAGTTCCTGTCCTCCCACCCTCGTGGTGCCACTGCATTCAGCCAAGCTCTGACCATCAGCCATGGGCTGGGTAGGAGCCTCCTCTTCCCTCTTAACCTTTGCCCCTGAGCACCTCCAAGCAGAGGGCATGGGCATGAATGGCATCTGTGACCTCAGAAGTTTGGCAGGAAGTTTGTCAAGGGTTGAAACATCCAGACATTCCTGGGCCTTGGTTGGGGCCACCTCTCCAGCCAAGGAAGCAAAGCCACCACCTGGGACACACAGCTGTGTTCAGTTGGGGAATGCTCGACTCTTTCCATCTCCAGGCAATCCCACTTTTACCCTATGGACTAGATGAGAAGGCTGCAGAGAGGTCTGTGTGCTCTGAGTCATGATGTGAAGGGCTCATTTCAACATGCCAGAGGGGTTCCCAGGTCTCTAGGACATCTCAGAGAGTACATCCACAGAGCACTGAGTATAATAGATATTGGGTGACTGTTCTCTTCAAGAGCACCTCTGTTTTGTAGCAGAAGCACCTAGTTTCCCATATCACAGGTTAGGACCTTATTTTTACCTCATCAAAGTGTGAAAAGGGGTAAGAAGGTGCTAGAGGCTATAAAACTATGTATTAAAAACCTACAAAACTACAAATATATGAAAAATATATTTAAAAAACCAAAAAAAATCTTTAGGTATCACCCAGGTAAAAATACCCAGAACAGAAAATGAGATGTGATCCACCTAGTATTGGAGTAAATCCAGTGTTAAAGATGGATGGATTCCCCTTCCTCCTTAACTTTCTTGGCATACTTTCCAATATTGCCTGCTCAGAGTTTATTCCTCTGGAGAATAAACTCAAATGACGCCCAGGAATAAATGTACTCCTTAAAGGAGAATCAACATAGTGTATAGTACAAAAGATTGTCTAATCACTCCATCAGTAATTGCAAAGAGCAAAGTATCACTAATTAAAATGTAAAATTATCTTTTGTAGGGTAAAATAAAAAAGGGTAATTAACCATCAAAGGGAAAGCCATCACTGCCACCAATCTACATTAGGCTTCAAAAAATAATAATACTCAAATCCAGTACAACACATTTCACCTGTAGATCTGACAATGTGTGGAGTCAAGTATCCTATGTTATATCCTGTGTTACATTTTATTGCTGGAGAAATCAGGGCAAGTTTACATAATTTTTGCATAGTTGTTCAGCAGGTTGTTGTCAGAGCACCCCATACTTTGGTCTGTTTATGGATGGTGACAGGGAAAGTTTCAGCATTTGAATGAGTGCAGTAATTTCAAGGGTTTGTTTCAGTGTATATGTGTAAGAACAACTAATTTAGCTGATACTTCAATATTAAAGCAGACAGAAGGGAACAGTCTGTTCCTTGCCATTACGTCTGAGGTCTGTTTAATTCTGAGAAGCATGTCCCATGTGCTTTAAGAACAGCATCAGAGGGTGATTTCCTGATGGGAGAGAAAGTGAAATCAGAGAGAGCAGAGAAACAGATTTACTCCAATTCTGGAGACAGCAAAGACATTACTCACTTCTAAAATCACCACAGAAAAACACTTCTCTTTTCTACTATTATCATCAAGTCACAGATTACCAGAGGCTGGGGAATGTACAGAGTGAGGTTTCCCAAACTTTCTGCACGTCTTCTTTCCCCCACACCTTCTCTAAGCACCCAGCACTTGTCACTGCTGGGGGTTGGTTACTCAGACATACCCACCCTGTCTGGCTCTTTGTACAGCACCAGGCAAGGAGACAAGAAGCAGCTTCCCCCAAACTGTCATCCTTCACACCAGCACCATTTTAAAATCTCTCTGCAGCCATACTGTACACATGAGCTGCACCAGCTGCGTGCTAGGTTCTGCATGTAACATAATGATAACAAAGTCTTGTTTTAATGAAAGAAACATTTCCAGGCTTCATAAACATTCACCAGCCTTCTGCTCCAAAGTTTTTAGCCCCAGATGCCTGAAAATGCAGCCTGGGATCCTTATTTCTGACCTTTGTAGGTGCCCTCAAAGAAGCAGCATTCTGACCACTTTGTAGAAAAGAATTAATTGAGAAAGTCAACCCAGATCAAAACCACAGGGAAGGAGTTTTCTCATTAGACAGTATTAAACTTACTGAAACAAGGGAGCTCTCTTCTCTTTTACAGCACTTATGGGGGTCTGTGATAGTGTTGGAAATAGGTGCTATGATCTGGTTAGAAGTTTTGGTAGTGATTTTGCTCAGTACCCAGCTGAAGCCTCCTAGCAGCACCAGAAAAAAGTGATTTTTGTCACTGACAGATGGAAAAAAAGCCAGGTTATCCCTAGAGAACTAGTCAAAATTTCTGCTTTGGAGAATGAATCCCCTTTTCCTACATACACTGGTCTCTGATCAGTAACCTCTAGGCTTTTCCAGAATTTTGATACAAGCAATGTAAGCCATGACAGCACTTTGCTCAGGTATATTGTGTTTCGTCTGTATAAAGACTTTTCCTTTCTGACCCAAGAAGTCCCAAGGATCTGGTGGGCCGAGTCCAGGTCACAGGAGACCTCCACACTGGGGAGCACATAGTGGGGTGGGACCCAAATTGCAGACACCCTTTGCTTCCAGCAGGGCAGCGAGAATGAGCAAGCGTGGGGGGTACCAGAGGGGTGGCATGCTGACACCCCAAATCCCTGGGATGCACCCCACCCTCTCCAGGTGCCGGTGCCACTGCTGCCCTGGCGGTGACCGCGTGATATTTTTTCCCTGCTCTCTTTGTTCCAGCTGATGCAGCAGCAAGCGGCAATCATGGCCTCGGTGGCGCAGGGTGGATACCTGAACCCCATGGCAGCCTTCGCCGCGGCCCAGATGCAGCAGATGGCAGCCCTGAACATGAACGGCCTGGCAGCCGCCCCCATGACTCCAACCTCAGGTAAGGGCACAGCGGGCTGCGGAGGAAGGGGAATGGGGACACGTCACATCCCATGGCACGCCTGGCAGCATTTGTTAGCGCTTTAGCCAGGTGGGGATCGGTCTCTCCTTCCTGTGAAAAATGAATCGCTAAAAACCACTATAATCACGGACAAGGACCCTCTCACTAACTAAAGTTAGAAAGTGGAATGTTTATCCGCCAGCAGGAAGCACGGGAGTCACCTCTGAAAGGCGTGACTGCCCCAAACAAGGTTCTTTGCCATCTATTTATTCCCCAAGATCTTACATTCTATACACATGCATAGCCCCAGCACCTCCCATCCCCATTTGATATTAAAATGAGCCTATTAGTCCTTCATGCGTGCACAGTTCTTCTCTTGAATTGGGCCAGTGGTCTCGAAATGGGTCAGTGGTCCCAAAGGATGAAGTCAGGAGAGTCTTCATCAGGTCTTTGTGACCCTCTGGCACAATCCAAGGCCTTGTGCTTTCTGATTAACATTTCACTTATTTTACATTCTTCTGTACATAAGTTCATAATAGCAAACAATTATACCAATTAGCTAGCTTAGCACCTAGTCATTATTAACCTACCACTTGCCGACCTAACTTACATCTTGGTCATGGAAACTACTTCTCCTCTTAGCAAAAATCTTAACTCTTTAAAATCATGATTCAAAAGGGTCAGAGGAAAGGGTCTCAAGTGGAACCAGGGGAGTTTTGGATTGGATATCAGAAAAAGTTTCTTGCCCAAAAGGGTTGTCAAACTGTAACAGTGAAGGAGTGTCCATCCCTGGAGTTACTTAAAAGGCACGCAGGTGTGGAATTTAGGGACATGGATTAGTGGCAGGCTTGGCACTGCTGGGTTAATGGTTGGACTTGACGATCTTAGAGGTCTTTTACAACTTTAACTATTCTGTGCTTTTATGGCATTTCTCAGTCTAATCCATACACAACTTCTCTTTAGCTCTGAGAATCCTCCAAACATCACAAAACATCCCACAGTGACCTACACTGGTTTATTGGTGCATATAAGTGTCCAAGGGGTCAGTGCTGGTGCTATCATGGCCAGGCTGTCCCAAAGACTAGCAAAATAGGGTTGTGGTGAGATGCAATATCATCAACAAGATGAATTTTGCCTTTGGGACACATAAGCCTTTCCCCCTGTTGTGAAATAGGACAGAAGGTGCTCAAGGAAGACATCTGGTGCTACCTGGAATGAGGGTGTTTAGTGAGGGGGTTTCTGGCTGCAGGAACAGAGACAGGTAGCCAGAGAAGGGCTTACAGGATCTGGTTAGGCTGTAAAAAGCTCATTATAGGAGCTGCAGTATATGGTTCAGCAGACAGAGAAATAAGCTGAGACGGGAATAGGACTGTCTTTCTTGGGGCTTGAAGAACAAAATTACATTTGGGTAGGATCAGGTCAAGGAATCATCAGCTGTGGGGGTCCTGGACTGACATGGGGCCTAACAGCAGGGAAGTAGGGAAGCAGGAAAAGTGGGGCCAAACTTTGAAAGAAGTGAGGATTTGGGAAGTATAGCAATATATTAGAGTCTGGTAGGGAGGCAGATGACTCTAAGGTACATCTTGAAAGGACCATTTGTAATAGAATATCACAAAGGACTGGGAAGAGAAGGGAAAGTAAAAAAGACAGATCTCATTCCATAAGACTTTATAGAGACCCAAGGAAAAGCACTTGACTCAAAAATCTTATACTGCACATTTCAAAATATATGTTTACACAATGATAAATGTATAAACAAAAAGTCGATGGAGCTACTGCAAATCCAAATAAAAAAGTGGCTTAATTATATGTGTACCCTTTAAACCCACTGCTGGCAAGATTATCATATTTGCATTAGCTAGATTTGTTTTGTGTTGGTGGGAGCAGAGAGAACATCAAATAAAGACTGCCTGGAATTCAAATATTGTCAGGGCCTGGAAAGCTGACAGTGGTTTGTGATGGACCCACCACAAAAGAGCACAAGCTCTTTAGATTATACATAAGTGTATTCTTGAAAAGAGTGCGTTCTGTATCATGAACATGAAAATACCTGTACAACAGCCAAATTCTGTGCCTACCAGGATCTCCAGCACATGAAAAATATCTCAGCTCTGTTTTGGTGTAATTATTTCCTCATCTGCAATGACCAGAGCCTTTCAGAGTCATAGGATCATGCAATTTAGGTTGTAAAGGACCTTTAAGGTCATCAAGGCTAACCATTAACCCAACTGCCAAGCCCACCACTAAACCATATCCTTCAACACCACATCAATGTGTGTTTAAAATACATCCAGGGATGGCAGCTCCACCATTTCCTCAGGCATCCTATTCCAGTGTTTGACAGTATGAGGGGACTGTTAAACTCTCACTGTCAGAATACAGGAGAGGAAACTCATGTTTTTTACATGCTTTCTGGATCACCCATGACTGGTCATTATTGAAAATAAGATGCTGGTTTAGATGATCCCTTGATGTCTTTCACGGCGGCCGATTTTGCACTCTCCTAATGACATATTTTCAATCACAGAGCCTATTCGCTTTGGCATTATTGCAGATTTACCTTGAATGAGTAGCTTCCTTCATGAAAAACCTCGGTGGTGGGTTGTGGAAATGTCTACTGACAATTATTCCTTAGGAGAAATGTTTAGACTTTGAAATTACTCCTTGTATTACTACAACACTCACAAAGCATGTGATAAGATGCACAGAAAATGTTTCACATAATGTCTGAGCAAGCAAGCCTACAACACTAGCAGCGATTTCTGAGTAGCCAGGAGATATCTGAAGCCTAACATTAATTCTCCTGCTGGCTTTTGTTAGCATTCAGAAAGCCAAATGGAAAATGATCATTCTGCTTCATAGCAGGATTTCTAGTCATTGAAGTATATCTTTGTTCTGCCTTGGAAGGAAAATGAAATATTTCAAAGTTCTCTGGAAAAAAAAAAAAAAAACAGGCACTAGAAAAAGTGTTTGGAACATTGAAAAAAATAGAAGGGAAGTGTTTTGATCTTCCTGAAGTAAAAGAAAAATTGTGCTTGGAAAAAGGGTTCTGGTAACCCAGAAGTCCTAGAGGCTTTGGAGGTATTGGCTCAGCACAATTCCTCTGTGCTGGTATCTTCAGGCCTCCTAATACAGTTGATTTCCTCTGCATCCCACTTCTAGGAGAGTGGATTCCTGGAAATATGACCATAATTTCATTCATTTCCATGGGACCTAGGGGGTCAGAGTTTTGGATAAAGGCAAATCTAACACATGAGAGAGAGTATCCATCTCACCTGGCTTTAACCACATAAAACTTAGACATGTCACTTGAGCTGCAGTCAATGAAGTGCAATAAGCACTCCCTATGGGTAATCCAGACCAAGAAAATTTTAATGCTGTTTGCTGTCGTTTTAATAGTCCATCGAGGGTCAGGTTTATCTCACACAATAGTCCATAATGTGAGGCAATTAATTTGAAATTTCTGAGAGTTTGGTTCAGATTTTACATTTCTCCCATCACTACTACAATCTGGGTGAAAAGTGGGTCTCCTACTCTGTTACCTGCAGAGAGGGGCTAGAAATGAAATTTTATTTAGGCTTCCTTTCTTCCTTCTTCCTCCTCTCCTCCCTCCCTCCCTCCTCTCTCTCCATGTTGTAAATCTGCACCTGATGTGGCTACAGCAAGAGATCTCAAACGAGGGATGAAATCCACAACTGGCATACACCACCACCATTTGTTTTCCACTGTGGCATTATGCCAGTTTTTCTCCAGCAACAGATCTGACCTCTCCAGGGGGGTTCTTTATAAGAAGAAAATTGAAGAATTCCAATAAATATGCCTAAACTTCCTTAGACATGCACAAAATAGCAAGCACAAATCCCCTGCTGCAATTTAAAAAAAAAAAATATTTACATTTTCTATGCAAATAAAGGAGAGATCCAGAAAAGCAACTGAAATTTTAAGTAGCCTTTGTGATTTGGAAGCTGATGGCATATGCTAAGAGCATTGCCTTTGGACTTCAGTTGCCACTGCTGGCTCCCTGTACCTCCACAGAGGACATTTTTAAAGGCCAACACCATTTAAATAAGAAAAGGGGAAGCAGCAGCTTGTCTGCTCAGGGTATAAGAAATGAGCTGAAGCACTGCCTTTTTTTTTTTTTTTTTTTTTTTTGTTTCTTCAAGACTTAGGAAATNTTTTTTTTTTTGGGCTACTCAAATCTGAACATAATAAAATATATCATGCATCCATAGCAGCTTTCTTAAAGCACCAACACAGATTTAAGCAATTGTTAAAGGGTGTTATTGGACTAACCCATCATGGAATGCTGCAGTGGTGAAGAAAATATCTGCAATTGGTTTAAAAGAGAGGTTACTGCAAAAATGGTGCTTTCAACATAGTAGTATACCCTGACACAGAAACATATTGTTGAAGATAAGATAGTTTAACTTCCTATACACACCTAGCAAGAGAAAAATATGATTTCAGGCTCATTGAAAATTCATTTTTGGTCCCTGAAATCATCCTGAACATGTTGCAAGGAGAACAGACTGTCCAGTCATTTTACACATGCATAGGAGGAAGACAGTGAGGTAGCAGACGGATTTAATTCTCTCCCAAGAAATTTAAGAATTTTCTACCAGTGGGTGACAAGATCCTACTCAGAACATAAAGACAAATTTGTTCTTCTGAAATAGCAGCATTACAATCACCCGCAGGATGCATCTGACAAGAAGGAAAGAATAAGATTCCATGAAAAGAACAAATTTAGTCCAAATTTTTTACCCCATTCATTGGGAGATATCTGTTAAAACAGTATGAAGTCAAGTTTGGGCCAAACAGTGACATTAAAAAATGTATCACTGGCTACCTTTAGGCTACAAATAAACTTGACAAGTCTTTAAGGATCCCTAGTGCTGGAAAAGTTCAGAATTAGTTTGCACATGAAAGGTGTATTCATGAGAGAGTGCAGACAGAGCAGTCCTGGAAATCAGTACGCCCACAGAGAACCAAAGAGAATCTGATAGGAACTGTTGTAGAAAGCTGGGGCTGAGAGTTTTTGGAGGTTTTCCAAGCTTTTCTTGAGGGCTTTCTGAACAGGGGAGCAATTGCAAGCAGTCCATTTATTTGCTCAACAGCTTGGGAGCTTTTTCATTTCTCAGTGGGTTTTGGTTTTTTTTGTTTGGTTTGGTTTTTTTTGTTGTGTTTGTTTTTTTTTTTTTTTTGCGGGTGGTGGCCACAGCTGTCATGTCAGCAGTTTTCTCCACGAAGTTGCTGTTTCCAGTACTCACCACCTCTGCCCTTGTGTCCCCCTCACTTGCAGGTGGAAGCACGCCTCCTGGCATAACTGCACCAGCTGTGCCTAGCATCCCATCTCCAATTGGGGTGAATGGTTTCACTGGCCTCCCGCCGCAGGCTAACGGGCAGCCAGCCGCTGAAGCCGTGTTTGCTAATGGCATTCACCCTTACCCAGGTAAGCCAGACCAACCCTGTGCCCACAGCCTGTTGCCTCAGCCCTAGGGATACTGCCCACGCCCACAGGCTTTGCCCAGCAAAAGCCCGTGGCACAGGTTCAGGAGGGTTGTAGCCCACATCACCAGGGCTCGTTATAGCATTGGTGTCTTGTGTCTTACGCAGCTACAGTGTTAAACGGTTCAATCTGGATGATAAACATCAAGGGCATGTTGGAGGTGGAAAAACTGTGTACTGAATATCTGAGTGCTCATCTGCTGGATAGCATGTCTGGTGAAGACAGTCAGGACAACCAGCATGTTTTGCTTCAGCTGAAAATTGACCTGACTCCTGAGCAGTTCATGCTGGCAGATCCCTTCTCAGTACTCCCAAGGGTCTTGCTTCTGGTTAGCCTTGAAGGAGCTGTGCTAAGCCTGTTTGCACCCAGCACTGGTATCTCCTGCTGGAATTCCCCTGCAGCCAGATGGCTCTGGGAGGATGATCCAAAGGGCTCACATGTCCACTGACCCAAGCTTCCTGTGTGCAGGGAGCAGGTGCTGATCTCCAAAATGCTCACTGCACACAAATCCTGCTGCCTTCCCAGGCCTGGAGAGTGAAGCTGCGTTAATATAGGCTCTGAGTGGGATCAGGGTCACACTTTGGTGGCACACTGCAGGAGAACTGCTGCTGGGATTCACACTGTGCCTAGCTTGAAGATGCCAGCACTAAATAAGTGATTTTGCAAGCACTGGCAGTCAGAGATGAATGAGGAAGGTTAAAGGATACATACCTGCCCCTATACCTGTACTTACAAATTTACATACAGTCTAAATCTGTAATTCTCAAGAACTCAGTTTACCATTCCTTAATGTGCACCTACATTTTTTCAGCATCCTCAAGATTTGAGATAGCTCTCTCCTCCAATACACTTCTTCTAGAAAGACATTTTTCACTATTCCCATACACATGCTAATGGTAACAATCATAGCAATAAAAATCTAAGTAAATGTTACTAATTGATCCTAATCACCAGCTGGCAAAGGAGTATTTTACCCTGGGGAACTGATAGATTGATCTAGTCTGTTAGGAAATAAAATACTGAGTTCAATGCTCCAACCAGAAAGCCCCAAAAAACCCTAAGAAAAGAAATTCTTCCAAAAAACCCTAAGAAAAAAAATTCTTCCAGTCTTAGCCAATCCTGAAAACTCAGAAGATTCATCATCATAGGGCACTTTATGAGCTACAAGGAAAAATACCATCTAATATAGAAATAATAGTCTTACCTAGGTATTGACAAATAATTATCCTACTCCCAACAAACACTTTGCAAACATGGAGTTTGAGTTCAACTCTAAGCAGAATTAAAACCAAGGGACTTAACTGTACTCAAAATTAGGCATGTATATATGTGTTGTAGCAGTTTAAGGACTGGGAAGATTTTGGAGTCATCAGAAGACTGCAGAGAGCCCTTAGTATGCTTAGTGAGCTCAACCACAACCACAACACTGAGAAAGCATTCTGTCTTTTAGGTTATATAAACACGGCCATCTGTTCCTCTGTCCATTTATTTCAGTATCTACCTGTTTGACAGTCAATCATTTCTCGGTTTTTTCATCCATTTCTGTGTATGTCTGTCCTTTTTTTCTGGTTTATTTAGATCCTTTTGGCCAATTTCAATGATCCATTACTGTGGGTATCAGAGGAAAATATGTTCTTTCTAGGTGAATCTTAATGGCTTGAGCTTTTGCTACTATCCCCAACTATACCCATAATTAAAGAATACCTCAATTAGGTATTTCATCCATGGTTATATAAAAGCCAGTGGCCTTAATCTGATTCTCTCTGAGTTTTGGAGAGGCTTGCTCAGGCAGCAGTTTGCAGTAAGTCCCTGCACAAACAGCAACAGTCTGACACACTGAAAGGTGACAGTCATCCTGCCCCTCTTCACTGCAGGCAGGGAGACTCCCCCTTCTGCCAGTAAAGCTGATCCAAACAGTCCGAGCTGTGTAAAGTTTGGATTTATCTAAGTGTAATTTCAGCAACATATTTGTCTTTCTCACTGCTCAGCTTCCCCACAATGTGGTGACACCTTAAGTTATACCAGAGGTGTAAAGGGAACAGTGGCAGGTCAGACACCCCCTCTCATTATGCTTTTGTCTGTCCCTGAAATGCTGAAAGCAAGTCCACATAGCTTACATCGAGCATTTGCTCCATCTAATTGTGTTCCTTCTCATGAGCATTTATGCACTCTCCAAACCTCTCCTCCTTGCCACAGGCTTTATTCAGTCCTGGAGCTTAGCAGCATAAAAAATAAAAGGATTAGACATTTATATGGGTAATGAGAATATCCACAGCCATATTAGACTGGATAAAAATGTAGATAGGACACAAAACTTCGTGTTTTATGATATAAGCCAGCCACTAATTGCTTGGGGTTAGAAAGAAATTTTCATCACTGGGCAGCTTGTTCCATCATTATGGGATTTTTCTCACTCTCCTCTATTGCATCTCTTACTGCCCTGTGGTTCTGCATGGCTCTGTCTCTAAATGCAAGGGTAGAAATAAAATATTACAGCTTAGCAGGCAATTGCACTAACACTATAGAGAAGGGAAGATCATGACAGTCCCCATCCAAAGTCAGCATCTTCCAAACAACTTTGTTTTATGGTGTATCTCTCATTCTGAAAGTGGCTAAGACTGCTGCTGTATTATGTACATAATCATAGTCTTGCTATGATTATGACTTGCCATATATTGTTTAAATCTTGAATATTGCTTTCAGATACTCTTTCATACTCCACAAAAAAACCTCCAATGTGGATTCACACCATTAAAGCCTGCAGCAGAATGTTCTTTGTTGCCTGAAAGTAGCAACACAGGACAATGAACATCTCTAGAGGCATGACACCCATATCATTCAGACCCTAATAAATTCCATTAATTGTGCAGTTTGTCTATATGTTCACCTTTCTGACCAGCTATATTATTTTTGATGCTGCATCCAGAGGACTCCAGAACACTACAGTCTTTATAAAAACAAGTCCATACTACGTAATTGTATTTAGTCTGTAATTTAATTCTTTTCTCTTCTGTCTTTCCCGTGCTCTTTTTTCAAGATTCCCTTTGACTGGAGGAGGGATGTACATGGTATCATTTCAGACAGATTACCAAACCATCCGTGGCTTTGTGGCAAAGGCCACAATGCTTTGAACATCCCTACTTGCCAGGGCTTTGATCACAGGCCCTGTCCCTGCAGGAATTAGCTTTCTCTGTTAATCTGGGCAGGCTATGGATCCATGCAGTGGCACTAGAAAACCATTCCTTGCAGTCATAACCTTTGCAAGCCAGGGTCTCACCTTCTCCAAGATCAGACAGTACATAATGCCTCAGCGCACTTTTTGCCACAGAGTGAATAACAAGGCAATAAGTATTTCCCCTTCCCCTAGTCTGAGCCCCTTTGGAGATTTGACCTTTTTGCGTATTAATTCCTGCCCTTTAATCTTTCAGTTTGCAGAGCTATTGAACATGGCAATGTGTCACAATATATAGTGGGGACAAAGAGCATAATCTGTTGTGCCATGATCTTGTGAGTCACTTTGCAGCAGCACAAGAGCGTTTGCCATTTCCACATTAGTCACAGTAGCAGGGGTTGCACTCTTCTGCCAAAGCTCCTTAGCCACCCAGAGCCTCTCTTGTAACCATGTGTGATGTACAGTAACAGTAGACACCATCTGCACTGGCTTCTGCTGTGTCTCACATCATCAGAATTCTGCTCTCTGCTAACAGGTCCTGCCCTGCTGAATTGCATTGTGAGGGCCTAGACAAAATTCTCACTCCAAAGATAAAGCCTCTTTGGTAAGAGAAGGGGAAGGAGAGATGAGAAAGTCATGAGACCAAAGGGTGGCAAGCAAGAGAGAGAAGAGACTAGCTGTCAAAGAATCAGTAAAGTGAGAGAACTGAGAAGAAGGAACAAAGCAGAGCTCCCAGAAAAGGGAGGACTGCTCCATAATCTTCTGTCCAGTGATGTGCCCAGAAGAAGTGGACATATACCACATAGCATCTTACACCCCCCTAACTCCTGGGCCAAAGGATGTCCAGCTTGACCAGAGACAGGGATGGCCCAGCAGTGGCAACTTTGAGGAGCCTTAGATGGGGAATGCTTTCATGGGTGCTGAGTTTTTCAGCTTCTTCACAAGGGGAAGCAGAGGGGCAGGCACTGATCTCTTCTCTGGTGACCAGTAACAGAACCTGAGGGAATGGCCTGAAGTTGTGTCAGAGGAGATTTAATTCGGATACCAGCAAAAGGTTCTTCACCAGAGGGTGGCTGGGCACTGGAATGGACTCCCTAGGAAAATAGGCACAGCACCAAGCCTGACAGGTTCAAGAAGCATTTGGACAATGCTCTCAAGCACATGGTGTAACCCTTGGGGCTCCCCTGTGCAGGATTTTCATGATCCTTATGGATCCCTTCTTAATCAGGGTATTCCATGATTCTGATTAAGTGCATTTGGTCTGGATTTAGGTTGCTGAGGAAAAAAGCTAAATCCCCTCAGTTCCCTGTAATCCATTAAAAGTGTGATGCCTAATTTACTATTTTCAGGCACACAGTGGTTCTGTTTCTGACTGCTCACCACCTCCAGGACTGGCTCTATCTTTCCACTCTGCAGATCCAGCACAAGTTTCTCCACCACCACTCCCCTTTAGCACACTGTGGGTACCTCTGGGCTAGCAAGACAGCAGTCTCCACTTCATACCCTGCTCAGGGTCAGCCCTTTCTGGTGAGGACTAGCTGCGAGTACAAATGGGCAGCCAAGCTTTTATGCCCACATTTTTCCACTGAAACAGGCAGTCAAGGTGTGCCTCACAGGGGAATTCCTGTGGCAACTCATGTTTCTGTAACTGAACCAAGACCATCAATTCATTTCCCTTGTCTCAACAAAGAGGTATCAAGCAGCACCAATTTCACCCACTACCAGCAGAGACAGCATTCAGACTCCACCTGTAATTATCATTACCCAAGTTAATTTTGCAGGGGAGGAGTTGCTAGCATGCTGCTATGACAGCCCTATCCATCAGGCTGTCAATTAGCAGTGCTGCTGATGGACAGGCTGCTGCTCCACACCAGTGAGTCCAGTGCCAGTCCTGACCACAGCAGGCACCATCCAGTGGCACTGGGCAAGAGCAGGGAGAGGAAAGGACTGGCTTCCCACACCCCAGTGTCTACCCTGGTATTTCAGGTGTGAGACAAGAAGAGTTTAGACAGGAGTGAATTGGGAGAACAGAAAAAGAGTGACTTGCCTGCACCTGTAGAAGTTCCAGGATGAAAACCAAACCCCACAACATTTAGTCCAGACATACACCATGTCCTAGAAACATGCGTGGCTCAGCTATCCTGAGGCTAAGTTCCTTACTACAGGAAATCTCTGGCTCTGTATTGTTTGTCCACCCTAAGTTTCCAGGTGAGATCTTTCCTGATCATATTTCGTGTCAGCAGTTCCAAAACTGCAACAGTGAGCACCTGAGACAATATTATAACTAGGAAGCATTTATTTGACCCATTTGTAACAATCTGCCATGTGCCATAAACCACATTTTACTGGTAAAATAAACAGGTGAAGGAATGTACTCATTAAAAATATAATAACAAGTTGACATCTTCAATTGTAGCCTAAGCCACTTTAATGATGCCATGTACTTCCAATGACCATGCTGCAGCTGTAAAGAATGAGGTTGTTCAAGGCAGTTGTATGAGCCTTTCCAGAGCAAAAGTGTTTTGTCCTCTGATCTGGAAGGAGGTGTAAACACAAATCAATCTCTGTGCTGATGTGTTCAGCAGCATCTGTGTGAGTTAAGACCTTGAGCTTTATTTTTAAAGATGACTTAAACTAAGCTCCCCCAAAATATGGACTTAGAGCTCCTTAAAAGCTTTTAAAACCTGACCCTGACTTATGTGATTGTGGCTTTCTGCAAAGAGAGGGAAGTCTGGTCCTGACCCTGCTGTTGAGTGTTTGTCACCTTGACTAGCCATATCCACCTGTCTGCCTTTCTGAGTCATCTGTATCCTTCTTGCTTTGTTACCCAGAAGCTCTTCATTGCCAGACATGTCTCCTATCATGTTTTCACTCAGCATCAGCTCAGAAAGAACCTGATTAGGGATGGGGTTTGGAGATGGGACTATTAAGAAAACAATAAAGATAATCCTGGTTTCCATGATTCAACTATATGAATTTAAGAGTAGGTCCATATGTTGTCCCAAACAAGCACATACTATAATTGGGGATGCTACAAAAAGGGCTTTTTCCTACTACAGGATGAAGCAGAGGGTACAAAATCCCTGGGTTTCTTTGCTGTTTTGATGTGTAGGGGAAGAGACAGAGGGACAGCATGTCTTTAAATGAGTGGTGTCCACCCCTAAATGGCAAAACAAGGCTATAAAACACAGGATCAGCCTCTGTTTTCTGCCAGATCAGCACATTCTTTCTGTTATTGCAGTTATTGTTGTGTCTGAATACCTAATTAATTACAACAGTAAGCGCTGGCTTCTTTAATCACAGCATCAGCTGTCCTAATCAATCTTAATAATATGGAATCTGTACTATGGCACCCATGAATTTTAATCTACATAAATTTCTTAAGACCTCTCGCAAGCTTGTTGTACGAAATGATATAATTATGGATATAGATTAGGGCTGTAGAGAGTGATTTAAATTGGATTTAAGGAGAAGGTGAATAGAGCCCTCCTACTCAGTTATTTATTTATTTTAATCCTGGCCTTCACATAGATTTTTTTTTCCTATCATTATGTTATTACCCCCCACACACACACTGACTTGCTTTGATTGCCCTCCTCCCCCATCCACCTTACCAAAGGGGACAGTGGCCAAGCTGCAGCTCCTGGGAGAGGTGTAGAACACCTCCAGGACAGTGAGAAGAATGAATAGGTGGGACAGAGCACAAATCTGAGGATCCAGCTAATAGCATGCTGTTTCAGATCTATATAGGAAGCATCTGTGCAAAATAGAGTGAAATACATGGAGTTGAGCATGTCAGTCACAAAATGTACAGATAATCAGAAGCAAGGAGTGGAGAGGATAGCACATAGGAGTAAGATCACTCCTTCCCCCAAAGTGAAATCACAAGGCATCTTAGGGCCTAAAATGTGCCAGGCTCTGCTTTTGTCTTCCAGAAGCACTGGACTCCTCTGGTTTCAGAGAGCAGACTACTTTGGCTTTCTCTTACCTGATCTGGGACAAGGAGGCTGTCCCATAGTCCACTGAGGGCATTTGAAGGCCTCTTTTGCTGTCTCAGGCTGTAACTATCATCCTCTTCCCTCATCAGCCCACTCACAGGATTCTATGCAGATCCTCCTGATTTACACCCCTGAATGCCAGAGCAGACTCCAGCCCTCTGTCCCCTAAAACCATTTTCACTTGGGGCACCCATATAACAGCTTGTCTTGGACAGACTCTGGAGTCAGGCTACTGACACTTCAGGAAGGATTCTTTATAGGATATCACTCAAACCAATTTTATTTATTTTTAACAACGTGCTTCATTCTGCCACCTCCATCCATTCATTCTCTGACAAAAGCTAAATGTCAGGCCCAACGCTAACTGAAAACCCCTTTAAAAAGTTGGATTTCAATCTAGTGATATAGCAGGAGTAAGAAAGTTTCCTGGTGTTAATTTTAAAGCACTTGTATTTCATGCTGACTTGGGAAATCATCCTCAGTTTTTGGCATCAGGCAGAGGATTTGGAAAGTGACATTAACAGATCTACTTTCTTTGAAGGACTTGGGAGTTATTTCTTGACTCCTGCCTAATGAATAAGTGCTGCCTTCGTTAAATTTATATTTATGGCCATATAGTAGGTCATTGGCTTGTTTTATGTCTCCAGGTTTATGGAAGGTTATCTGCCATGGTCACCTTGTGGCATCTTGGCCAGGACTGTCTTGCAAAGAGACAATTGTATCTGAGCAGGATTTTTCCCGTGGAGATATGGAAATTATCAAATTAATATAGAGGAGATGTCCAGGGATAAGGCTCTTGCCCTGAGCTGCCAAATGAAGTTACTATTAGCATCTGTTTCCACAGTACACCTTTAGTTTGCCCTGGCAAGGCCAGATCCTCAGTTCCTGGAAAGCAGCAAGGCCACAGGGACTTCAGTGGGGCTGACGTGATTGATAGTTGTCCTCTGGCCTCTCAGGAGCCTCTCTGCATTTTTTTCCCATCACCAGCTGATCCTCACTATTTACATTACAACACCTTTAATCTGGCAAACGTCTGTATGTTGGACATGACACCTCTGTGGGTCTGGCCACAAGGAAATCTGTTTCAGATGTTCTCCCTAGGCACGTTTACATCCAAGGTCTTTGGATAATGATACAACTTAGAGACATACTCGTGCTGGTCCAAAAGCTGCTGTAAGGGGCTCTATGATATCCATGTCTCTCACCTATAGCTCTTACCAGCCCTTATGCATCTACTTACCTTGTGTGCCACTGTGGGCTTGCACCCTGGCACAGACAGCACACTGAGGAGCTGAGGTGTTTTCCCAGCCCTGTATGCTTGTGTTCAACTAATATTTTCAATATCAAAGAAGACTGGTAAACTGGATGAGGAGAAAGGGTGACTGAGGCAGGTTAACTCTCCCACAAATGATCTATGTGAAGGCCACCCTGTGAAGTCATGTGTATCTTATGGAGGAATAAAGCAGCCTTACCTGATGGTCTCCTTGTGCTGAGATACAGGAAGTACTCATAACTCCCAATCACTTTGAATTTTAGCAAGTGGTAGGCTACAGCCACACCTAACCCCTGTGGTAGGTTGATGAGCCCCTCATATATCTGAGCCCTGGATGAACTTCTCATAGGTCATTAATATGTAAGAGAGCTGTCACTTAACAGAACACAGCATGGCCACAACTTCCTCAAATGTCTGTGTCTTGAGATTTCTGGATCAATACCAGCTGTTGGCTTCATCCATGCTACATCTGGGAGCACAGGCAGTTATGCCCTTCTGTGCTAGGTCTGATGCATCTGGCAGGGTGAGCAGCAGCATGAAGATGTGCTCATGGCTGCCCAAGATGCCTTGGCTTCCTGCCAGGGTGTCCAGCCAGCCCTGGAGGGATGTCCCTGCATCTTCACAGGCCGTGTTGGAGCACAGACACCTCCACTATGCTGAAGTCACATCTTCATTTGCTGAGTAAACACAGTCTCCAAGCTAAGGAAGGCGAGTTCTTCAGTGAGCACAGGTCACCACTCTTAAGAGGTGCCAGGTTAAATTACCACAACTCTGGCTTTTCCCAAATGGCCACGGCAGGGATAAGACTACAAGTAAAACAGAGCCCCAAACCAGGACTTTCTGCCTCTCCAGAGTCAAGTCTCCTTTCAAGAGCATCCAGGAATGGTTGGGTCAGTTAGGGCCCTGTGTGCTAGAACAGATACTTAGCATATTCTTTTCCCATGAGGAAGTGATTTCCAGGTTGGAGCAAAGCTAACTGAAAACAAGGCAGAGCCTTCCCACTGGTTTGCATGTGCTGTGAGCCAAGAGGAAACTCCATGCATGACCTGGGTCACAAAGCAGCCTCATGAGAATCACCCAGTTAGATATTATCCTTGGTGGAAAGTCATTAATAGTTGGGAAAATAATGAACTCTGAAGGCTTTAGTGTGGAAGGTAGAAAGGCTGCATTTCATGGCCTGTTACCCCAAACACTTGAAATAAATTTTTTATCCAGTTCTAATATTTAATCAGCAGATGTATTTCCTAAGCAGAGTATCTTAGTTCTGATGGCCAAAGTATGGTTCCAAAGCCAGGTGAGCTATCCACAGGTGGGATAAGAAGAGCAGCTCTGCAGTAAGCCAGATGGTCGTGTCCAAGAGATAGAACTCAGCTATAGCTGGGAGGTCAGGCAGTTCCCACACATGCCCAGATAAGGCAAGGAATAAAGGAAGTCACCACAATCAGACAGGTCCTGCTTAGTGATTTTTCTGGTATCAGTGAAGTGCCAGCCATTTCTAATAATCAGCAGGTCAGGGGGACAACAATCATTTCCAAATCAGCCTCATCTGGGGAGGAATGAAATACTGTAACTGCATTTCCTGAGCAGCAGAGACAATTCCTTCTTCTGTGCAATGGAAGAAGGGTAGTTGCCTTTGGGGCAGAGATGGCAGATTCTCTCCTTCACTGCAGTCTGCAAAACCGTACTTACAAAGATTTGCTTCTCTCACCAAAGGTTCCCTCACCTTTCTCAGGAGATATCTTCTATCTGATAGGACTTGAAGGGTCTAAGTTATTATGATTCATTCTCCTAAAGGGGTGAGGGAACTGATGTGTTACTCAACTTTTCATAGCTATTCAGTTTTCTTGTGGAGAAATATGATCAATATTCTGTTTTTCGAGGAAAACAACTTTAAGCAGAGGTTAAAAAGAATAGACTTTAGAGGGTCTCTTCTTCAAGAAGAAAGTAGTAAGGGAAAAAAAATTGTATTTTCCAAACATTACCTCCATTACGTTCCTGGAACAACTACTCTTTAAAAATATAATGTAGAATCTCCACTCTGCCTTCCATTGACCTCCCTCAGGTTTCAATGTATTCTCCTCACACCATTTTGTAAAAAATTAAAATCCTTACAGTAAGACAGCGCTTTCCCATTTCACATACACACATATTGAGGGACTTGCCAAAAGTCAGCTAGGAAACCATTCCAAGCTAAGACTGCAATCCCACTTATTTCTTCCCGTGACTACCCCAACCCCAAAGTCCACATGATCCAGTAATATCCATAATGAACAGAAGCTTCCTTGCCTTAGCCAGCTAATCGGGTTTGGTCGTTTCACCATTCCTCCTTGTATTTTGGGAGAAAAGTGCAAGACCTTGCAAGTTTCCATCATGACCAATGGTGATCTTTAAAGTTAAGTTTCAAGCTGGTATTTCTATTTGTAAGAAAACACTTTATCCGTGTTCCTTGGGTATGTAATACTCACGTATGACAACCTCCCCCACACTTTGCCATACAGTCAGTGTCTTTCCTTGGATAGGTGTATGGCACCAGATTTCCTTCCAAGAGGCCCCCACCTTTGCATCCTCCAAGCCTTGCCTCCAGCCACACCTCTGTGCGGGTAAGAAGGAAAAAAGGTGGGATGGATGTGGGAAAGTGGCAGTTCCCTAAGGGATCATCCTACAAGGAATAGGTTGGAGGGACTGCATAAATGTAGAACTGTGCAGTCCCAATAAATACAAATTAAACTCATTAGAAGAAGTGAAATATTAGGGCCAAGGTGACATTTGGACTGGAGGTTTAGCCAAGCTTTGCTTTAAATTTTTTATTGATGTAGATAAAGAAAGAGCTTATCCAACACATTTCTCTCTCTTTTTTCTCCCTATCAACCAAAGAAGAAAAAGAAAAAAATTCTTAACTAGCTTTGGTTGTATTTGAGCAAGACTTCAAAGTTTCACAAAAATAAACAGTTTTAGTGGGGAGGAATGCACACTTGTAAAGAGAGAAAATACACTTTGAAGCCAGCAAGAGACTGCATGCCTTATGCAGAGATTCACAGCATCCTCCCTGGAGCAGACAAGTGGTGTCCCCCTCCCCTCCATGCAGCTTCTTCTCTCTCACTGGGGGCTGCCTGGCAGCAACACAGTCCTTCGAAGGGATGTGGGGATGACAGGAGCCATTGCTTTGTTCTCTTCTCCTTCCTCCTGCTATGCCCCTGTTGTTTTCTGCTCTGATTGAAAGTTTCATGTGACTGTAGCTGTCACTGAGATCTGAGTTTGCACAGTACCTAGCACAGCATTAGTCCTGGCTTAAGATGAGGGTTCTTTGGGGTTGATTAGTGCCAAAAATCTGCATGATCAGTGCAGATCCATAATTTAAGCTTGGGAAATGGGGGGAGAGGTTTATTTGTCCTCTGCTCCAAGGTCTCACAGGGTGATGGCTGGGGGACAGAACCCTCTTAGCCATCCTGGGGGGTTCTCCACATTCCTGTCCATAGGGCAAATGAGCTGCTCCTCTTCAACCCTCAGCCCCTGGGTCTGTCTGTTTCAGAGCACGTATTGGTGATAAAAAATAAGGGGAGAGTGTCTATCATGTTTTAACCCCTTAATTCCTTGTCTCTCTTGTGTCTCCACAGCACAGAGCCCCACTGCAGCAGACCCCTTGCAGCAAGCCTACGCTGGAGTGCAGCAGTACGCAGGTCGTTAGTATTAACACTTTCTCCCAATAAACCTTTCTCTTCTCTAAAGCTATTATCCTCTGAACACACCTCAGGGGGCTGAAGGAAGGGAGGTTTCTACTGATACAGGGACAAGCTAGGGGCCACAGACTCACTGATTCAATTTGCACAAACATCAAGACATCCAGGGTCTTCTCTCACAAAGGAGGCAACCTCCTCCCTTTCCCATGGAAAGGCTCCCACTGAGCTGCACCTCAGTGAAACTTCATCAACAGAGCTGTGTCTGGTCTGCCTGAGCACAGCCCACAGTGCAAAATCAGGCCATTGCTTTGGAGGCCACTTTTTAAAACAGGTCTCCTGAGCACTGCACAAGAGGGAAGATGGGCAGCCAGACCCTGCAGAGCCACTACTGCTGGTGCCTGGCAGGGTATGGAATGCCTGCACACACCCATTTCTTTTTAGGGTGTGTCTACTGGCCATACCCCACTTAGTCAGTCTGAGCCTTGCTTAAGAACTGCTCAGACATCCTCCCAGTTCCCAGCAGGTTTCACCACAGCTCCCCGTGGGTCAGCCCCCCCGTGCTGCCCTGTGTGCTGAGCAGCTCCTTTGCAGCTGATGGACTGACACCAGCCAACGTGACCTGGTGCAGACCACGACCCTGCCATGTTCAGCCTCCCCTCACCAGGTGTCCATAGCCAACGCTGCGAGGAGGCTGCCACCCCAAAGTCATTATTTCCTGTGGTAACTGGAGCAATCATGGGTTCCCACTGAGGAATGGTTATTATCTCATGTCAGCACTGTATCTGGAAACTTAATTTAATTCTCCATATAGGGCTTCATTTGCCGGTGTTTTAGTTATTGTCATTTATTGCTTGTGAGGTTTGATAGATGGGAAGCAACTCAACCCTTTGAGCTGTTAATTAACCCCTCTGCACACACATGGCCCCTATCCTCTTCTCTCTGGTCTTGCAGACGACCCATACTCTGTATTTTTAGCAGCAAGGCACATCATCTACCATCTGTGGTAGTGAATGGCTCCCCTTGTTTGCTTGGTGGGGGAGCTGAGATGGGGAAAATTGTTTAATTGCTGCTCACTGTTTCCACTGTGTTTGTGTGTGAGAGAGGAAGTCTCTACGGGCATGAAAGAAAATGTATATGCGAGAGTGTATGTGCAACTGTGTCTGTAGAGCCTGTGGGCACGTGAAGGGGAAAACACACATGTGGATTGTTTTTATGAGCATGGGAGTTAATCAGGGTGCCAGAGATGAGGTGGGGAAAGGTGTGCATGTGCTCTGTGAGTGGCTGTCAGCGTGGGCATCTCTGCTTGTGAGTGAAGGTGTCCCTGTCACCACCTGGAATGGCTGCATACCTCTGCTGGAAGAGATGTCAGCAGAGCCCTCCACCTACACTGCATGGCTGCCCTGGTGTCACTGCTGATGGAGCTGGAGGGAGAGAGGGAGGGAGGATGCTTTGGGCCCTGTGGCAACTCCTGGAGCACAACCATGGTTCTTTGGCCACACCTCAGGCTGCACGAGATGGCCTTTCACAGACACAAAACTCAGGGGAAAAGCCCCTAGCTTGGTGTGGTGGTTTGGAGTGAAAGCTCCTTGCTTCCTAGCACTGAAATCTTTCCTTTCTTTTTTCCCTTTTTCTTCCCTTTAGCTGCTTATCCTGCTGCTTATGGCCAGATTAGCCAAGCGTTTCCACAGCCACCTCCCATGATCCCACAGCAACAGAGAGAAGGTGAGTACCAGTGATGTCCACCTGTGTGACTCCAGCGAGCCATCCCCACCTCACTGGTTCCCCTCCTGATGCACCTAGAGCATCCATTAAACACCCAATTGCTTTGAATGCCTGGTCCACTGAGCTTTACTCCATTTCCATACGTGGCATGGTGTCACTGTCACCAAGGGTACTGTGGTGGACCATCCATGTGGGGAACAGCTGATAAGATCTCTTCAGTCCCCAGGGAGGAAAGCATGCTGGTGTGCATGGTACATGGAAAGACCAGCTAGGAACATAGCCATTAATGTCCAATGGGGGCCTCTGTTCAGGACAAGCAACAAGAATGCAGATAAAAATGAAATTGTACTGGAATAAAGAGCTTTACGGGAAACAAGGCACTAGTGGCCCTTCATTAAAAGCCAGTAACATCATTTCAGACAGCTGCTGTCTGGAGAACAAGGACTTGCTATTTAGAGTAGCTGATCTAGTCTTTCCAGCCTTCCAGCCTCCACTGATAATCTGGAAACATCAATCAGACCTTGTAGAGCACAATCCCTATATCAGGATGAGAAAAAACACATAGTAAAAGTTCCTATTTCTTTGCAATGACTATTAGAGTTGCCTGGGTAATCTACTCCACAGGACTGGATGGCTTCACGGAAGACATGAAGAGTAAGGAGAGGTGAATCTACCATTTTTGCATGTAAATGCCTTGGAAGAAAACTGTGCCATGTAGTATTTCCTTTACAGTCAGTGAGGAGCAGTGGAATCCTCAGAGGCAGCCCACTTGGGTAGTTCCATTCCAGTAGTCCTCCAAGGAGTCCACTGCTCCCTGTTGACAGGAAGGAGGGGACTGCTTGCCTGAGTGAGACATTAAAGTCAGGTGCTCCAGCTTAGCAACTCTCATTTTAAATAGTTACATTTTAAATTTTGTCCTCTATTAGATCACTAATTCAGACATATTCTATATTATATGTGTTATTATATGTATGTAATTACATTTAATATTTTAATACAGTCTAAGAATTCAGAATGAAATTAATCTAGATTACACTATCAAACTAAAACATTCTGATGATCTAAAACTACTTTGGGGGAGAAATCTCATTTTGTAAGAAAATTAGAAATGTCGTCATTTCCATCTAATTTGGAATTAATTTTTCCTATGTCAGAATTTCCTGGGGAACACAACTTCCAGCTCCTGATTAGCTCTAGTACGTGTCCCTGCTGTGAGAACAGATGCACAGACCTATCGTATCATTACAGAGATGTTTCCCCCATGCTGAAGGACTTTGCTTTTTATTAGTTACTGGGGCTAGATTAAGCACAGGACAAAATGGCGAGCAGATCATTGCTCAGCAAAGCACTGTGCCAGGAACCACCAGAAGCAGGGGGAAGCTGCAGTGCACACTTTGAAGACCCTCTGCCTGTAGACCCCTGTATTCACAAGGCATGGTGTGTCTCTGTGGGTTAGGAGTGAGTGTCACCCAGTGGACAATTTATCTCATAACTCTGCTCCTTCCTATAAGCAGCTGGCATTGAGAATCAGGATGGTTGGGGGACAGCAATATGACATGAACCACTAGTCCAATGCAGGTTGCCATTCCTAGCATTCCTCATTTTCCTGCAGTGCTGAGAGATTGTGTCTTTGCTTCTTGCTCGAAGAATATTCTCTAAAGCACAACACTCCCCTTCAGCAGAGGGTCAAGACCTTTAAGCATCTCTAACCTTCAACAGGAAAACACAGCGAGAGGGAACTCAATAATAACAATAATGCTCAGTGCTGAGAAGAGTATTTTCGGTTTGCAAGGATGTGCACAAACATTGATTCGTTAGTGAACCAGCCCTACCACCACAATAACACCAGTGATCACATTGCTAATGACAATCTTAGCTCTCCACTCCTGGATCCCAGCTGGATAACAAGCCCAGGGACATTTTGCTGCTGCAACATTCCTGTAGAGATAAGTCATTTACTTCCACATGAGCACTGAGGCTTCCAGCAGCTGACAGGGCGCGTAGGGTGGAACTGATCCAAAACTATCAG
Source organism: Toxostoma redivivum (assembly GCA_013397375.1). Taxonomy (NCBI): domain Eukaryota; kingdom Metazoa; phylum Chordata; class Aves; order Passeriformes; family Mimidae; genus Toxostoma; species Toxostoma redivivum. The sequence goes on from VXBI01009103.1 coordinate 680,352, forward strand.
AGCTTAAGATAAAATCTTGATTCAGGCCGTGTCAACCACCCAAAACTTGGAGGTTATTTTAAGTTTGTGTGGTATAATTCATCTTGATGTAGTTTCTGAAACTAGGAAGTACAACTTCTTGGTACAAGTTTGCAATTCTTGTCTGTGCTGTGCTCAAACATTCTGGGCAAGCAGAAGAGGCAATGAAATTCCATTCTCTGAGTGTTTGCTGTAGAGGTGAGGTGTGCAGCTAGCCAAAGTGCTGCAGCCCAACTTTGTAAAACCTCATGGGTTAGCCCAGTTTAAATTACTGTTGGAAAACAAGCCTCATCACAGCCTTTCCTCATGACACTGCTCCCAGTGCTGGGATGCAATGATGGATAGCTGATGTCAGAACAGGTATATGGAGTTCACTTGTGTTGAAGGTGAGAGGATGGGTCTGCAGCTGTCCCTGTGCTAGAAAACTGACAATGAGCTCAAGTGTGAGGAGCATGGGCAGAGCAATGGCTTATCAATGGCTCAGCTCAGGTCCAGCCAAGCTAAACGAACCATGTGGTTCTGTGCTCTCGTCACAGGTTTTTCCATTATCCAGCATAGTTTGCCTGTAATCTACAGAACATTCATAAACTATGCAGTCTTTAAAGCTTTTCTTGCTTTTTTGTCCCAGACAAGGCTAACTGTTCTTCTCGTGTATAAATGAACAGAAATGTATATATGTCAAAAAACGTATATATGTCATAAAAACCAAGAGCCATGGCAGACATCAGTGTTGAAATGAAATTTCATTTTTTCTGATGTTGTGTCATGGGTATTAGATTTCAAGCTACACTACAGCCCTTTTGAACACAAAAGTAAAGCCTGTTGTAAATAATTTTATTATTGCATTCAGCCCTGAATTGCCAAGTATAGTGATCTCCAATAATCGATTAACTCTGTCCAAAACAAGAACTTTTTCTCCAAAATGAGAGTTGGGCTCTTCATTAAGGTTTTTCCATAACAACTCTGGTTTTTCTATTGTTCTAGTATCCTGAGCAAGCCCCTCAGTATCCTGAGCAAGCCCCTTAGAATTCATTGCATGAGAACTGACTAAGATCTTTAAAGTATTCCGAGACGAAAATTGTTTGGGTTGGAAGGGACATATAAGACCCTCTAATTCCAATCCCCTGCCATGGGCAGGGACACCTTCCACTAGATCAGGTTGCTCCGAGCCCCATCCTCTCTGGCCTTGAACACTACCAGGGATGGGGCATCCACAATTTCTCTGGGTAACCTGTGCCAGTGCCTCACCACCTTCATAGTAAAATTTCGTCTTTATGATCTTGTCTTTGGTTTCTTAAAAATATACTTATGTGTACAACAAGACAGTCATACACACACACAGAGCCTTCTGTGGAGTGCCCAAATTAACTTGAATTAGGCAAAAAACATATTTTAAAAAAGCTAGGAGGGCTGAGGCAGACAGATCTTGTTTTGTGAGTTCTTTACCAAGGGCTCTGACTGTGACAGATAACTTACAGACAGATTTAACCAAAAATCATTCGTTAAATTCTAAAGGCAGGAATTTCACATGTGAGAGGGACAAAACAAATCAAACTACCTGGTTTGGGGTTTTTTGGTTTTTTTTTATCAGAAGCAAGTGAAGTTTTCAACATTGGAAGTTAGGAAAAACTCTTCTGTAGTTGGAAACAAAGTGAGTTTGTCCTTGAATGTCTGGGTCAGTAGGGGAAGCCACTGGTTTCCCAGGCACAATTTAGCCAAGATGGTCTTTGAGAATAGTCCCTGCTTTTTCCCACCCTCCCTGGTCTCTTCCTCTTGGTCTCTGAGTTGTGTGAGGAAAAGTTGATTTCAAGGTGAACTAAGGGTTGTTCTCTCCTTGAGCTCAGGCTAAAGGTGGTGTAGTTAAAGTTGTGTGCCTCCTGGACTGCCTTATGCCTTGGTAGGTGTTTCTCAGCACACACAGGCAGAATCCCTACTCATGCACAACACATCCAAGACCCCAGGAAATGCAGCTGGTATTTTTGAAAGAATTGGCCAGTTTTACAGTGCAAACTGCTGGCACTGGTGATGTCAGTGGGAATTTTGCCACCAACTGCAGCAAAGCCAAAATTTTACCCATTTTATTATAATGTGGATCTCAAATCCCACAGCAGAAGTGCTCTGGGGCATGTTCAGATGAAGGAATGAATTTTTTCCCTGTTATTCTGGACCATGGTCTGCTCCTGGGCAGAATTTTCTCAATTTTAACAGACACCTAAGGGGGTTAGTGTTTGTTTAACACTTTCAGACTGTTTCATATCTAGCTTATTATGCCAATAACTCTGTATTGTGTGGAAATGGCAGCAAAGATTGGAAAAATGATAGCTGCTCAGTGAGAAGACTAAAGAAGAGGCAGACAGGAGGTGGGGGGAAGCTGGAAAAGCTTGGCATGAAATAGGGGAGCCTGATTATGGGCCACTGAGGTTCAAAAGTAATTTGGCTAAGCAGATGACCGGGTGCCTAATTAGTTAATTATCCCACCATACCACTATCCCCCCCATTTGGAAGAAACCCTGCTACCATCCTCATGACCTTTAGGAAATGCACAAGATGCAAAGGATCAGCTGTTCCTTCATGACAGTCCTTTTAGCAAATTAGTGGGGAAAATTGTGCTTAGCAAATATTCATTAGGGCTTCATTTTCCATTAATCCAAAAGGAAATGTGGAGAGCCTGTGACTTCAATCATGCTGAGGCCCAGGAATTTTAATGAGCTTTAAATGGGCATCTGCCAGAATCCTGACTTCACCGTACTTCTCTTGCCAGCCGGGGGGATGAGTAATGGGTAATAAAAGGTGGGAGCATCTAGGCGAACTCCTCTCCCTAACAGGAAAGGCAAAGTTGTAATTTGCTGTGTTATGACACTGTAATTATGCCCTGATGAAGAAAACGAGAGTATTAAAAAACCCTTTCCTTCCCCACACTGTGCCCCAGACGTAAAAAGGGGAAAGTTGACAGAGTCAGGTCACAGGATTGTAGGTACATGGGCTAGGGGGAAGGAGGAAACCCTCCTTCTCTCTGACCTCTAACCCTTTTGGCAAAGGGCAGATAATGTATCCCCTTCATCTCAACCCCTCTGAGTCAAGCAGAGCTGGAGTTACCTGTCGAGGTCAGTGCAGAGCTGGGCAGCAGCTGGAAGTACCTTTAGAAATAAAACTATGAGAAAAACAATCCCTGTCTCATCAAACTATACAGTTTTCTGCTATTGAACACTGTAAAAGTTTTAAATTTTATTTTTTTTAACAAAACCACTTGGACACACCTTTTTGACTATTGCTCAAGGACTGCATGCATAAAAATAAAAGGTTGAAAACTTATATTCTAGGCTATGCAGAGGCAGGTTTGCCCTCTTCTGCCCCAAAATACAATTTCAATAGAATATTTTTTTAGGGTCTCTACTTTAATTTCATATTCCATCTAAAGGCATGTCGCTGGATGTTTTCCAAAACACCCTCTGAAATCGGTAAGAATATAAATTACACGATTGAGGCAAAAAAAGCCAATCCCTCTTGTCTAGTAATTTGGATTTAAATCCACCTAAAATCTCTCCTGCAGAATACTCTAGAAGGGAGGACATGGCCTAAATGTCCAAATCTGGGGGAATCTTCAGGCTGAGTCAAGCTGGGGGGATGAATGTAAAATTCTACAAAAAAAGATCAGTCTGTGGGTTTGTGCATATCTTTCTGCTTATTGCCATCATTTGTGTGATGTTATTGTCATCACACAGATTCAAGAAGGATAATGAAACCCCTGCATGCAGGCACTGGGAAGAGGCAAGGGATAGTGTGGGTCATCCAAAACTTTACAGATTAAACAAGATTATGAGGAATAAATAAAATCTATGAACCGTATTTTTTCATTCTTTTTGTTCTTATTCCTCTATTCTGTTCTTTCCATGGCCACATGTGCTGGTGCATTCCACTCTCTCTAGATTTTTATCCTGGTGTCCTGAGAAAGCTATTGAAGTTACCATAGTCTGTAGGTGACTTTTTGAATTCCTGGTCTTCTACTTTGTCCATTCCTCTGAGAGTCTACAGGCTGCTTCCTAACGTGACCACTCACCAGTCAGAGAGAGAAGAAGCCGAAATAAATCTCCACCATGTGCTTTCTCATATCCTATTTCTCTTCATTCATGGGTCTTCTTTTTCTTTTGATAGGACCAGAGGGCTGTAACCTGTTTATCTACCATCTGCCCCAGGAGTTTGGGGATGCTGAGCTGATGCAGATGTTCCTGCCTTTCGGTAATGTCATCTCCTCGAAAGTGTTTGTGGATCGGGCGACAAACCAAAGTAAATGCTTTGGTGGGTAAAGATAACAAAACAATTAGATTCATCCAGGAAAGGGCTTTCTCTGAATACTTTACCTTTCAAACTGCTTTCTTTCTGCTTAAGCTTTATGATTTCTCTCAATTTACTCCTGTCAATACTTTCCCCCTTCCTTCTTTCTCTCCTGATTGTCTCATGCTCAGAGTTGTGTGTGCTGCTTAGAGGTCAAGGTTTGGCATCTCACCAGCAGCAAGATGCTGCAGACACTGGCGGGGGCAGAAAATACCCCCCTTGTAAAGGGAAGTGGGAGGGTGAAGAAAAGATAAAGCACCTGAAGCAAAATGGAGGGGGCTGGGCACAGGTGAAATTATGAGATCAGCAGAGGGATCATGTTGCAGAAGGGGAATTTCTGTACAGAAACAGGTCCTGGGGTTGAGGGGAAGACAGAGCTGTGAGGGCAGCTTTCCTGCAGCTGTGATGCATTAGACTGCAAGGGGGTAAGGGCTGAGCATCTGCTGAGAGCCTGGTCTTCTGGGGAGTGATGGCTGCTTGGTAGATCACATTCAGACATGTTCTGATCTAGTGGACCTGAGCCAGCATCCCAGCAGACACAGATGGGCCAAGGTAACCCTGTGCCTCAGCTGACAGGCCATGTTAAGAGGCTGGGTTTGAAAGCTGCACCTGGCTCACACAGCTCTGGCCTCACTGCTGGCTCCACCCTGCCAGCTGGAGTGGAGAAAGAGCCCAGCCTGGAGCTGCCCATGAGCCCCAGGCAGGAACACCCTGAGCTGCACCCACAATGGGAGGGCTCAGCCAGCCAACAGCCATGGGTGATGTATGTATGGGCTCTCACTGGAATACCACCTTTTGCAAAGTTGGGCTGTCAAGGGCTCCTTTTGGCAGTGTGGCAGCGTGGGGACCCTGCCACATTTGATCCCATCACACCTGGTGGACAGGGGATCTCCCACAGCCATGTGCCCACCGCTGGGATCTGTAATTTTTGATTCTCTGCCATCCTGCACCTCTTGCAGACCCTCCCTGGGAAGTGCAACAGAACAAACTATTGCTTTTCTTTTCCTGTTACTTGCAGCTAATCTGGATTCTGTCTCTCAGGCAAACTTCCAGAGTTAAGACTCATTGGAGTTTTCATTCAATTTTAAAACCACTCTCAATCTCCACACTATGCTTTCTTTCCATGCTGCCATCCCCTTTCCCCCCCAAACAGCTCACCTCCCAAAGCTCTTACCTCATCCCTTGCGACCATGATGCATGTCAGAGAGTACTTCAAGAATTTTGTGCCCTTTCTTTATGCACAGTTTCTCCTGCCCATCCACAGAGGGTCTGAACAGGCTATTTTCCCTTTTATTGTTTGAAGGAACTATACCTGACCCCCGATGAGAGGGACACAGCCCTCCCAGTCACCAGGAGTCACTGGGTTGCTGCACTCTCCAGCACTCTCCAGCACAGAGGAATGAAGGACAAAGAGTCTGGCATGCAGAGGCAGTTGGCAAATTCAGATTAGAACTCCAAACTATGAAGTAGCATCAATGAATCCAGAGCCCGCCTGCTTTTTATATATTTTTATTTATATATATATTTTANTCATAACAAGTTGAGCAGACCACCACAGCTCTAGGTGACGCTGACACTGATGGTCCAAGGAGACCCAGAGATTAGAAGTGAACCTTTGGTAGTGAAATTGTCATCAATGTTTAGAGGAATTCTGGGCCTGGCTCTCCACATATTGGGAAGTAAATGGCGATGCCTTCTTGTCAGCTATGAGCCTTATCCCCACTCAGTTCAAAGGCTTATGGCTACAAGGCCCCATGAGCTGACACACACTCCATTTGTGGGATTTGTGGGCAGGGATTTGGGGCTGCTTCCGAGGTACTGTGAGGTAGAGGCTGAGAGTTAAGCAGGAACTGAGGGGTCTTAACAGGAATTTTTATTTTTGAGTTTTACTGGGAGAAACTAAACATCAGCTTGTTGGATGAAGTGAACTCTGAAACTAACTGTGGGATATTGAAGGCTGAAATAGGAAGGTGCCCCTTAGAAGTGTTGACTCAAGCACACAGACAAGCAAAAGAAGGAATTAGAGATTGCTGGTGGACCTTATATCAGCTTCTGAGACATAAATACACAGGTTCAATCAGTTTGGTGTCCCAAGTATCAAGTTCCAGTTGTCTCTGGATTTCACCTAGTTTTCCATAGCTCAGTGCCTGTTGTCTCTGTTCGTCTCAGACAAATATGTTGACTATTCTTCCACATCCACCACCTCCAGAAGGATAAAAATAACAGAAGCACAGGTAGCTAATTATCACAGGTAGGTTATGTTGCTTTTCAAAGCCTCCCACCCTCCTGACCTTCAGATTTAAAGCAATGTAAAAATGTAAAAGGTATTAGAGGAAATCAGGCCTCATTTGTTCTGCTAAGCCTACTGAAGTTGGCATTTTTGTTGAGGAAATAAATTTAAATAAAAAAATAAATTACTTTTTTTCCTAAAGGAAAAGAAGGGATTTTATTAACTTTGAAAGTAAGAAAATAATTTCTTTGCTGCTTAAACATTTCCCAAAACTCAACATGTAAGAACACAGCATTTGCATTCTATTTCACATTTTTTTTAGTGCAGCTAGAGCTCTCCAACTGCTAGCCTGGGGGGACAATTCTGTCTGGCCCCAGAAAGATATTCCACTATTATATGACCTTTTAAAATATATCTGCTAAGCAGATCCCAAATAAATTGCTGTAACAGAGTTTAGCCCCAGGTTGTCGAGAAATTGTCAAGAAGTCCTGCTTTAGACAAACTTTAAAAATTCTATGGAGAAAAATGTCACCATGGTTTTTTCCACAGGAACAGAAAAAAACTTTGTTTGATGCCTTTGTCTCAGAATTGAACAACCTGTAAACAGCACAAACTGAACAAGTCAGTAGAGCAGCATGTCAAAATAGAATTATCGAGGCCCACAAGGATGATTTGGGGGCTGGGTCACCATTCCTATGAAGATGGGCAGAGCGAATTGGGGTGGTTCAGCCTGGAGAAGGCTCCAGGGAAACCTGATAGCACTTTCCAGTATTTAAAGTGGCTGCAAGAGAGCTGAGATGGACTTTTTGCAAAACCATAGGATGAGATAGGATGAGAGGGGATGGCTTTGAAGTGAAAGAGGGGAGATATAGCTTAGCTGTTAACAAATTCTTGACTGTGAGGGTGGTGAGGCCCTGGGACAGGCTGGCCAGAGAAGCTGTGGATATTCCATCCCTGAAAGTGTCCAAGGCAGGTTGGATAAAGCTGGGAGCAACCTGGCCTAGTAGAAAGTGTCCCTCCACAGGGCAAGGGTGGTTGGAACTTGACGAACACAAAGATGCCTTCCCACTCAAACCATATTAGGTTTGGTTGGTTTTTTTTTCCTTATCATTTGGCTCTGAATTCTTTCCAGTGTTTTGGACACAAATTTATCTCTTTTTTCTACTACTGGCAGGATACTGTTGGGCAGTTACAGGAGTGTTAGGAAGGAAATGAGATCAGAAACAAATCTTCCTTGTGGTTTCTGAAGTCCATGAGACTGCAGAGAGCCACCAGCACCTGCACATGCTAGTGTGGTCAGCAAGCCTTTGACAACCCCAATTTAGAGACCACTGCCTCCTGGCTGACAAGGAGCAGCAAGGAATGCCAGCTACAGTAAACACCAATACCAGATATAAAATATGAAAGCGTTCAGAGTGTGTCTGTTGTTTTCCCTAGCAGGACTGCCTGTTCTACCATGTAAGACTGCCTACGAAACAACACTGACTTCTCACTGAGAAAAGTGATTTAGTCTGGGAGGCTTCTTTGCCTATGACTTTTCTTCTGCTGCACACATCCAGGCTAGACCCAAATCCTTCATTTTCTCTTGCAATTTTTCAAACCTCTGGCTTTTTTCTCTCCCGTCCCTGTCCTGATGCAGCTGTAACATGGCCAAATGCAGACCGTCCTTGTCCTTTCCATTCACCAACACCCTGTGTATCCCCAGGACCTAAGCCTCCATCACCAACCATATCTGCATCCCCTTGGGTTTCTCCTCAGGCACTGTCCTGTCCCCATCCTTGCATTCAGACTGAGTGATTTCACCTTCACAGCTCTTCATCACTCTGCCCTTCTCTCCCCTCTCTCACGGGCTCTTCACTCACTCCCCAGATGACCCCTATAGCCTTTGCCCACACACTCCTTTTGCAGCCAGCATGTTTCTCCAGCTGGGCCATGCTGTCAATTCCCAGAGAAATAGCAGGGCCACAGCAGGACTCACCTCACTCAGAGGAAAGTTACGTTAGCTGGACACTCCTTGAAGACGGTGACTCCCATTCTCAGAGTGGGCTGGTCCAGGAAGACTTGCATGGAGGTAAAGTGTGCCACAGCCTGAATGTGTCTGCACAAGGCAGAATTTGCACTGGGTCTCACATTCCCACTACATGTGTGCAAGTTATTCTGTGTGTAGGTGTGCTAAAATGTCAGAGAACATGGATTACATCTTTGTGCTGGTCTCAGTGGTTCTGGTGATAATTCCCCTTCCTAGTTATGCAGATAGTTTAAATGTGAACAATTTGTGTGCAAGGCTAAAAGAGAACTCCAGTAAAACAACCCTATTAAGGCTGCTAAGGCAAGTAGGCAATGTGAGAAGGGCAAATTTCACCCTGCCCACATATGGCTAACTCTACCTCTGTCACAGTGTGATGCTGCAACACAGCCCAGGAGCACTCACTGTTGCCTCACAAAACACATTTAAAGAAAGCACTTGAAGGCATTAAGCTAGTGAAATACAGAGACAGGCATATTCTAGAAAAATGTTTTAACAGAGAAGAGAGCGAGCAAGACAGGTTTGGGCAGTATTAATTAGAAAGACATGTCAGAAATTAGAAAAACGAGAATATGGATGGAGAAGCAGAGGTCAAGTGATTATCCCAAAGTGTCAAATAAGATGTAGATAAATTAAAGCTGGAGGAATTGCTTTACTGGAACACTTGCTTTGCTCCAGTCACCTCTTTCTGAGAGCAATAAGCACCTGGATCTGCCAACTTTTTGCACACCATTGAGCAGCAGACACTGTCAGGCCAATTCTGCTCCATGTCCCTGCTTTGTCCCCTACATGTCTCCTTGGCATGTGCCTGTTCTTAATAACCATTGGTATAGCAGCTTCAGTTTCTCCCCATGGCACAGTGACTCCGGCAGGCTGTGAACAACCTGTCCTATTCCCAGAGAGACGCTGGGATTTCCCTTCACTCAGCTTGACATGATCTGACACCCCAGGTGTAAGCAACCACAAGTGCCATATGTGTTTCTCCCTTTCTGCACATTCCAGATGCACTTTCACATTGGCAAAATGTCCCATCCCTTTTTTAAATGTCCCACATTGAACAAAGCAGGGAGCATTCTAGCTTACAAACTGCAAGGGTTTTTTAAGACCATAGGTCAATAGGTCCTAAAGGAAATATCTTGTTTGAGTCCTAGTTCAACATGAACATTGAGCTTCATTCCAGATTCCTGCAGGGAGTGCATCTGAAGGCTGCTAATGGGCCACCTCGTTTGGAAAAACATCCAGTCTTCTATGAAGATGCCAAATAAAGAAAATAACATCACTTGATAAGGGTCATAATAGTTAATTAAGTTTGCTGTTAAAAAATTCTATTCCCTACTAAACTCCTCCTAGCTTATAAAAAAGAAACTGGGGAGACAAAGGAGAGAGATTAAAAGTGAGAAAAGCAGTGAGGAATCAGAACTGAACACAGGAGGGGGTGAAGCTCAGGAGAAGGGCTGAGGGATGGGTAGAGCTTGTATCTTGTTATTAAAAACATGCTGTGGCAGTTAAATGCTGCAGTGTGGTGGCAAAAAAGGTGGAGTGGGAGATGCAAGGCAGCAGGCAGGTCATGGTGATCTACAGAGTTTCAATCTGGAAGCTGAAATAGAAAGAAGAAAGATGCGTCAAGAGAATAGGACACTGGCAAAGCTGTACAGGGCCCTGGGACCAGGGGCATTGCATATTAGGTCTAAAGTGCATTGGCAGCACTCCACAAGACATAGGAGTGGAACAAGGGACCCTGAGGTACATTAGGAAAATATTGTTCAGCACCTGCTAGCAATGTGCCTCCAACATGCCCTGCCAAATATGGCAGTTTCTCATTTAATAAAAAAAAAATTTAAAAAAAAACATAAAAAAAAATTTAAAAAGCCAACTCTCCTTGGTTTCATCCAAAATGAGCAGGTGCAGAAGTAAGGTGTTTAAAATAAAGAAATTCCAGAAATTCCAGTTGAATGTTCATATGGGTGATCACAGGTCAACCTAGCTGTTAGGCTTGGGTTCCCCTTCTTGGATCACTGACTCCTTTGCACAGGTCTTTAGGATTCCTGGATGGGGAGAGTTATTTATCAGATGAAAGGTTTTTGGGGTTTCTTTCCTGATTCTCCTTTTTGTAAACAGGAAATTGTCACCAAATAGATGCATTATTAGAAAGAACTTGTGGCTCTGTTTGTTGCTTTTATCAGTACTATGATAAAGCTTGACTTTTTTTCTCTTTTTGCTAGTAACTTGATTTCAAATTTCCTAAGGAAACTCTTTACCTGATCCTTTCTCCCTGTAGCCCTTAGAATTGGGCTCTGTCCTTTATTTTACATGATCTAGTGACAATACATTTTGTTTCAGGGCCCTGGAAAATCTGTTTGTCATTCCCATATGGCTACAGCTTATAGATCAAAGCTCAAAGAGCAATGGAAGAAGCCACTCATTTGAGTGCCAGAGTTGAGACAAAACAGAACTGATTTTCCAGGCACATTAATCTGACCCCTGGTATGTTTCAGTTCAGATCAGCACTGGTTTGTTGTGGTCCTCTGCACTCTGAAGGACCTTGGCCAGAGAGCCAAGAAGGGATTCATGAGGTGTGTCCAACTCAGCTGGAAACTAATCCAAGGGGAGGAGGACACCCCCAAAGGGATGCTTTGAGCTCTCAGAGAGAAGGAGAAGGAGACATAGAAGTTTAATATTTGCTAGCATATTCCAAAGCAGCCAGGCTCTGAGATTTCAGGTCTGCAGAGTGAGGATGGAACTCTTCCAGCTGATAAGAAAAGAGTTGTGTGAGTAAGAAAGAGAAGGAGCTGTTCATCAAACTCACTGTACAGCACCTCCAGCCATTGCATTTTGTTGGGGGAGGCTTTAGGGGGAGGAGGAGGAGCGGGAGAAGTATTAGGGCTGTGAGCCACTATTCATTTACAAACTATAATTAATTTGATGTTTAGATTAATTTCTGATGCACTCTCAAAGGTGCACTGAAAGCATTTTTCCTTTATTATAATGTTGATTGCTTATTGGGGAGATAAATCTAACTGTCAGTTATGCACTGACTTACCAAAACTTTCAGACCAAGCAAGCATGTATGCATAAGGAACAGCTGTTTGCAGCCCTCCAGTTAAAGGGACAGCTCTGTCTTTTCCCAATAACTCACATTAAAGAAAATCTATATGTTGTACACAGGGACTTCTGCTTTCTTTTGTAGCTCAACAATTTATTAGACAAGAATATGTTAGCAGAATCTATCTTCTATTTATCTGGGTGTCTATGTGTCTATCACTATTCTATCCATCTCTCCCCACAAATGATAAACTCTACCCAGAATATTTGTTTTAAGTTATGGGTATGTGTCTACATGCCTACTCACATGCACACTTACACCAAAATTTTAAATGTCCTTTCTCCTGGGGTAATTAGATGGAGGAATTCATTAGTGCAGAGTCATTGTGGCTACTCCTTTAGTGATGTTCAAAAGGGAAATAGTCACTATCTGAAATAGAAATAACTAATAGAAATAACCAGAGTTAAGAGTTAACACCAGAAGAGGACTTAGTGCTACTTTCATTCCAGTCAGAAGTTTCTGTTCAAAAGACCCCTCCAATGGGCAGGCCCTATTCTGAACTCAAAGTGATGGATTTGCAAAGTGCAGACCTAACACATCCTACTCTTGTGGGACTGCAAACCTGCTAGAGCATTTTGTCTACTCATGGCATCTGGGTTTATTTTTTGTTCTCCCAAGATCTCTGATGCAAGGAAAATTCAAGCTGTAGAATGGATGAGTCTCTACCAGTCCATGCAGCCATCCATCCTCCCATATTCCTGTCTTCAGCTTCTTTATATCCACCCATTCTGTCTCATCCAATGCACAGGTCTGCTCTTCACCACCTTGAAGTCTGTTGCCTAGTTAGTTACAGAGCAGCTGTTCAAGAGATCCTCACATCTTCATGCTTGGCACCAAGCCTTCCTTTTACACAATATCCAAACTCTGCCATGAATATAAATTTATTTTTATTTCCTCATCTGTTTTCCTAAGACCCTTCCCAGCAGAGCATTTGAGAGGTTCACAGAGCTAAGTAACAGCATTCTGCTGGTGCTCATGGTGTCCTCATTTCACCAAGGCGATGATGAAGCAGAGAAATACCCGAAACAATTTATTGATCTTGGATTCTTAATCTGAGTTGCCACATGCCTGATCAGTCTGTTTACCTGCTTTGTCTAAGAATTTAGCATAATGCAGAGCATGCTATGTTTTTGTCTGCTTGAGATGCAAGTACAGGCAGCAGCCTTTCTGCCAGTGAAATCTCAGGTCATGCACCAAGAGAAGAGGAAAACCCAGCAAACCTTCATTTTCACTGAAAACTAAAGAGGCTTTACACAGCTGCAAAAAAACACTCTGCCACAATTTTACACATATATTTTTAACATTTGTGTGCCATTATCTCAGTTTGGATGGGCCATGAAAAATTAACCATAGCTGGACCTTGCTTAGGCATGACTCAGCAATGACAAGGGACAGGTACACCCACTCTTGAGAGGCAAGAGATAGATTCAAGCCATGGTGTACCACTGGCACTCAGAACCTGCACTATTTTATTTAGTAGTAAAAAAAAAACAGCCTAGAGGTCTTACCAAATGAATTCTGTGATATATTATATACTTAGCAAAACTGGGATGTCATGGCAGAAATAGGGAGAAATTCCAGTTTTCCAAGGCAACATCTGGTTGTACAACTACAAAACCATCCTTTCCCTGCCTTATTTACTGTCTAAATTCCAACACTTACAATTACAAGTCTGATACATTGCCATTTTCCTTGCCCTGTTATGTTATTCATTCTCGACAGTAATTAAAATAAGGATGCCATGAAAGAGAAAAATACGGAAATGTGTGGTTAGAAGCAATGCCTTTATGCATATACAAAGCAATACTGTATTAAAATTTTATAGGTAACATAATTTCTTGCATTTCTAAATAAGTACTTCATTTTGCAACCTTATCATTGTTCCAATTTATGGTTGTGTGTGAGATATCTTCCTTTTTCAAATAAGTAAACCTAAATAAAAAAATCCCCAGATAAGATTAATATCTTCAAATAGTATATATTGACATATTCAAAAGCTGTCATCAGGATAACAACTTGCAGATCCCCACAAAAACAGGTGTATCATTCTTAACTCTTTCTGGTTTCATCTATATCAAATCCTCAAAAACAATTCAGCTTCAGCTCTGCTGTCCCCAGTGTTGATNATATATTATATAAGATATGCATAGGTATTTACATTATACATGTATTACACATACCTTTATTCAATAACAAATATAAAAGCTTGCAGACATAAGTTACTGAAAACAATGAAAATTACTGAACAATTCTTTGAATTTTAGCAAGCTGCTCCAATGCTTGCTCGTCTTCAAGAGGAAGAGCTTTTCCTTGTGTTCAGTCTCAGCCTCTGCTGTTTCAATTTATGTCCCCTGTCTCTCATTGTCCCACCTTCCACCTCTGTGAATCGTATCTCAAGTTCAAAGGAATCTATAAACATCACAGAGTCCAAACCCCTGCTCCTCCCAGAGCTACCAAAAACTAATTCATATGGTTAAGAGCATTGTCCAGATGCTCCATGAACTCTGACAGGAAACTGATTTTCTTCCTTTTGGACAGCGTGACCTAAAAATGTGATTGTGTTCTGACCATTTAAAGGTGAAATTAAATGATTCTTCTAAAGATAGGTCTTTACAGATCCTTTAAATCCTTCTCTAGAAGGGTCTTCAGAAATCATAAAGCCTCTACCCAGGTCTTCATGCATCTTCTGACATGGCTGAACAGGTTTCAGAAGTATTATTGTTTTTCTAGGGGTTTTTTTATTATTATTATTCTAATGAGACAATTTTTGCTACCGGGTTTTTGAATTTGATGCAAAAGATACTTTTTTTAGGGGTGTCTCATATTCTTACCCCTTCCCTTCAAATTAAGATCCCTCTACAAACTATCAGTACACATCATGCCCTTTCTCAGGTGTTTAATACTTTTGTTCAAAGGCATTTTCAAAACCATGTTTTCAAGATATATTATTACTTCTCTTATTTCAGTAATTAAAAAACAATCTTATTTTCCAGTCTTCTACCCAAGGGTGGATCAAGAGCTCAGGTGGGTCATTGGGCAGAGGCCCCAGAGCCAGTACCAAATCAGTAAATCTGTGTTATGATTCAGGTCCCACAGACTGAATGTAACTCCTCTGAGGAAGTGCAGACTGTTCTTCACTGAGATCTCCAAGATTCAGGCCTTTGAAGGCCACTAATGGTGAACATTCTGCTGGCAGATCCATAGAAATCTATCAGCATCTCTGCTACAATATGATGGTTTTTCAAAGAAGCCAGACAATCATTTTCTTGTCCTTTGAGGCGGTTGAAAACATGGAGGTCTTACAATGACAGTGAAAGTACCACAAATGTAACAGCAGGTTGAATCTGGAGAAGTTATCTTCCAGTTAAAATGTGTACAACCCTTTACCTTTTCCTCTTGCTACCCAGCACAGATCAGTGCCAGTTCATAACCTCCTGGTCTAGATATTGAAAGATTTTCTCTTTTCCTTTCCCAATGACTCACTGCCTATGAAGAGATTTGTTATCCTGCTGAGTTCACTTTTAGTTTGGTTAGCTATTTTTCACACAGTCGCCTCCATAGAAAGCAAAATATTCCTCTGAAAAATCATGGCCAAAAAATGTTCATCACCACTTCTGGCTTCTGAACAGAAACTTCCAGACTGCTGCACAAGAGAAGCTTCAGGCCTTTCTGTCTCTGTTGGGTTGTCCCAAAGTACCCATAATGAGGTATCAGGTGTTCAGCAACCAGCAGAGAAGGGGTGGGCAGCTGTCCATCTAAGAAATGGTCACAAGAGCAAGATGGGAAGGTTCTGTGCATTGCTGCACCAAAAATGGATGTATTTCAGAGGCTTCCTGAGACATGAGAGAAATGATAAAAAACAGTGACTAGTACAGTTCAGAGTACACCTTCCTGACAGGATTTCCTGGGTTTTTTGGGTGTTTTGGTTTTTGGATTTTGGATTCTTTTTCTTGATTAGTCCAGGAAGGAATTTACTTAACTTACCTTACTATGAAATATTTTCAAGAAGGCCGCTTTTTATGATGCTTGTCTCTTACACACCAAGAAGGATGACTGGTGATTTCAGCAGTTGCCTTCTTCATATATGGCTTCTTTATCAAAAAGTCACAAATGAAAAGGATCCAAGAGAGAATCAGGGAGCAAAGAAATTAGATTTAGATGAGAAATGGATTGTGACATGGCTGGTGGGAGCTTCCATTATTATTTTCATCTGGTTTATATTGGAAACTTCAACAAAACAAATGTAAAAATAGCCTTCATTTTGATTCAGTAACAATCTCAGTGCATCCTTAACTGAGCATCAGCATCTGCTTAGAACTTGTGTAAAACCTGCATTATACTCATCCTTTATTTCCAATTTCTCATTGGAGAACATATATCCTTAAAAGTTCACCTGCTTTTTTTAACCATGTGCTTTCCCCCATAAACCTTATACTGGCACATCATGACATCAGATGTTTTCAAGGAAGGCTCAGAGAACGAGTCAAGAAGAATTCCATCCATTTCTGAGTGTATTTAGGAAATAGCTTCAGTCCTACTCATCATTCAAAAAGAGGACAAAATCCATTTACTCATCTACAGGTGATTCATCACTGGCTGTTTGTTCCCTGTGAGGAAGATGATCATCACCACCTGGGCTGGAACATTATGTTTCTTATAGAAGAACCACAGTGCTTTTTGTCCACAGCAGACATGTATGTATACTGGTCCAGTATCTGATTCATGGACTCTCAAAAAAATTTCAGAGGCCTCAATCCTTCACTTCTTCCATCAATTCATTGGATGGCTTCAACTCCTACTTAGAATGGGTAGAATCACAGTCCATAGCATCAGACAAGCAATTGCTCATCCTTTAGAAAACATCTGCTTACAGGAAAAAGAGAAGTTTTAATCTTTACTCCACTCTTATGATGAGAGATCTGTTTTAGTTTTCTATATGAAATTTTTACTCCCTTTTATCTTTAGAAAAAGTTAGTGCTGGTCATGTGCCCAGATGTATATATGAGCCAAGACTTTGGATCACAGAACCACAGAATTGTTTGGGTTGGAAGGGACCTTAAAGATCATCTCATTCCAGTCCCCTGCAGTGGGCAGGGACACCTACCACTAGACCAGGTTGCTCGGTTGCTCCCAGACCCATCCAAACTGGCCTTGAACACTTCCAGGGATGTGGCATCCACAACTTCTCTGGGCAACCTGTGCCAGAGTCTCATCCCTCTCACAGTAAAGAATTTCTTTCATGTATATAATCTAGATTTCCTCTCTTTGAGTTTGAACCCTCAGATCAGATCTGACCATACAGTGGTTTAAATTATCAAAATTCTAGTCTAATCTAGAGTCTCACCCTTGTGCTTTGAGTCAACATGAGTCATGACAACAACTTTCTTATGAAAATCACACCATACAGATTATGAAAAAGAAGACTCTTAGGTGGAATAGTCCTTCTTGGCCTTAATGACCATATTCAGGGTCAGCATCTATAGCCCTCTTCTTTCAGAGAAGACACTGCTTCTTCTATATCCAGGATATTTCTCCATCTGGAAATCATCCAACAGGCAATGCACAAAAACAAGGACCAACTTCTTAGCACACTCCAGCTCACACTGTTGCAATGTGGAGAGGTAGTTCCGTGCACAGGGAGACAGGAAGGCGCCATAAGGAAGGTACTTGTGTATTTCAAGCTACCTTCGGCACTGGGTGTTCTGACCTTTAGAGAAAGTTAATCATGCCATCTACTTTCACTCTTCATTTAATCTCCCCTTCCCATCTGTTCAGTTTCTCTCAGCTGGAAGCAAGATGAAGAACGAGTACAAGTCAGCCCTCTCAGTGGTCTGCAGCCCATGCTTTGGGGCCATTTATTATAAGGCATTAACATCAATTGTCACCTGTATCATGACTCTTACCTCAATCTGTCCCAGATTAGTAGGCAAGAACTGATTCTCTAAATATCTGAAATGCAATATGAACAATAGACAGACAGATATGCAGTATCAGAAGAGACTGCTCTGATCCTTTGGACTGAGGTCTGAAATAACATATGCCAGGTGCCTCAGCTCATGTGACAAGTTAAAACCTTCTGTTTGAGTCATAGCACCCCTTTTAGAAAGCCTATTAATCAACATCTTATACTGTAGGTGCTCCACCCCTATTGCTAAACAAGATGTTTTCAAAATAGTTAATTACCTTCATCATTTAAAATTTGCAGACTTGGTGTCTTATTTTCATTTTAAATTTGACAAATGCCTGCTTCCAGCTAGAGGAAATCAGCAAGCTCTTCTTTCCCTCCCTATCTTAAAAGAACCCCATTATTCTAGTAGGTATTATTTATAGACTGTGGCCAGAAGTATTTTAACCTTCTCTTAAATAAACTGTGGCCACTCTCATTACTTTCAGAACTAGAATTACTCTTCTACTTCTGAATAAGAATTAAAACTTATTTTCTTTGTAGAGCAATCCCTAGAAGTAAATGCAGAATTACTGTAAGGATCCTTCCTGAGCCAAACTCAGACGTAACAGTACCTTGCTATTTCTAGAGGATATTCAGCAGAGGTTAACTTCATCCCAAAACTATACTAAGTCTCAGGACTTTGAGAATTTCAGCACAGTCCTGAGTGCTTATATATTTGGCTGTTACTATGACACACATCTTCTTCTTAAGAGGCACTGTTTTCTAATGAGGATTTCCTCTTTTAATGAGTGATCCACTTGCTTTTTCCTGCAGATACTTAATTTTGTATTTGATTGGATTAAAATGAACACCCTTTAACTGTGTCCAGCCTACACAGTGACCCAGGTCACTTATTTCTGTCGTTATTTCACCATTTTTGTATGATTGGCCAATTTTACCAGTAATTACTTCAAATGTCTTCCAAGTAATGCTAGAGAAATTGAATAGCACAGAGATCTCAGCACACCACTGAAGGAGGCTACTAGCACCTCTGCAATTTTGTTTGTCACAACTGACAGATTTTTTGGTGGTCTCATTTCTGGGCTGATTTCATTTTCTGTAAAGAAGTGCTATCTGAAATACTCCAGCAAAGTTTAAATACACTTTATGATAACTTACTTTATTCACCAAACTTGCAATTTCATGCAATCAGTTTCATTTGATAGATGCTATGTTCCATGAAACCATGATGATTGGTACTAATTGTGTATCTTTAAATTCTTTGCCATATTATCTCATATCAAAATTTTCATAATTTTTCTGACACTTATGAAAGTTTAACTAAGTTTATTGGATCACCTAGTTTACAACCTTAAAATTAATATTAGATTTTTTTCTTTTACTGGAACATTTTGAAGGTTTTCTAATATTCCATAAATTTCTAAAACGAACATTAATGGTTCAGCAGATTTCTGAGCCAATTCTTCGAATACTCTGAGTTTCCAATTATCTCATTCCACAAATGCAAAATATTTAGTACTAGTTGTTTAGCACTGTCTTTAGTTACTGACTGTTCATACATTAAAAAAATAAATGAGATGGGATGGATAGCTGGGTAGACAGATCTTTCTCTGACATGATTAAACAGCAGTGGAAGGTTAAATAATCCCAAAAGTCATCCAACCCTCTTAGACACTGGAAAACAGCTGAAGTGCTATGCCCTTGCTCTGCAGATGTACTCCTTTATTGAGTATTCCAGTACCCATAAATCACCTTACAATACAATACCTTCCAATGCACACATACATTATAGAGCTACTTACATACAGATTGTATCCTGAAATTCTTTACAGCACTAAAAAATTGCGAGGCAGCAGCTAGTACATTGTGTAAAGAACACAGCAAGGTAAAGACCTTGCAAAGCAATTAAAGGAAAACCTCCATTCTCTGATAAGACTAATAAACACAGAGAAAAAGAAACTGAGCAGTCATAGGAATTAAAGAGATTGAAGTAGCAGGGAAGGTCTGAGGAGCAGGTGGGCAGATCCTCATGGGGGAGAAGGACAGGAGCTACTGGACACCACCCTTCCCACAGGAAAACTACTTTGATGTGAGCACCTCATTGCTACCTTCACAGCAAAACATGCCTCCCTAGATGTCACCTTTCACTGGTCAGTAACAAAAGCAAGGAACACATGAGCTGAGGGGACAGTTATACTAATAACCAATTGTATCAATAACTAATTCCTTAATTACTGACTGAGATTCTTGGAGCCAAGATAGGAGAGTCTCTGGTCTAACCAATTACCAGCACTCTCTGCAGATCTCTCCATTTCAGTGTTCTCAGATACATGGTGTGACTCTTGGGGCTGTCTATGTAGAGCCAGGAGCTGGACTCAATAATCCTTGTGGGTCCCTTCCAGCTCAGGATATTCTATGATTCTGTAGTTCTCACCTGGCCAAGTTAACTTCTTATAGCCTGGTTGGAAGTACTTTGGACACAAGGGAAGCAAGAGGCACAGACTTCCCTTTTGCTAGTGCTCAGGCCATGTGTGGCATTTCTTCTCTTTCTGTCCCAGAGGCTGAGCAGCAGATCCTTTCTCTTCTGTTACTCTCATTTCCCTCTAGTAAAATGAATATGGGTTGAATGTACAAAGGAAAAAGTTCAGAGATGCTTTCCTTAGCTAGTGATTTTCATAACTGAAGGAACAAGAAGTACCAAGAAAGATCCTTCATGGCAGTCAGACAAATATTCTGATGGCCAGAACTAGTAAAAAAAAGTCTGGCCTAAATGGCCTAAAAAGAGCTAACAAGCAGCAATTCCTACTTGATTCTGTTGCAATCTCTTGCAAAGTATATCTCTGAGATGACAGTGAGTATCTGGAACACAGATAAAAACATTCTTCTTAGTTTTAAGACAAGTTTAATATTCTTTCATTTGAGATCCCACTTTTCCTTCCCATTGCCTAAAGGCAAGCTACTTACATGAGTGGACCTGCTGTAGGATCATCTGCCCCCACTTCAGGAGTCTGGGTGAAAAACTTGCATCAGGACCTCATTCGTGGTCTTGACTCCTGATTTAATGGAAGTTCAGCATAGTAATTATGCATCCAGAGGAAAGCTCCTCCCTAAGAGAGACAACAGGTTATTCCAACCTGGTAGCAGATCATCAAGAGGCTGTTTTGCATGCTAACCACTAATTCTCCTTGCTGGATGCAAAGCAAAACAGAGAAAACTCAGAAGGATCAATTAAGGATCCATGGAAACAACCCTTAGTGCTCATTCAGGACCACTGTTAGTGCACAAACTAATTCATGGACATGCAGAGAAAACATGGACCATAAACAAAAAGTTTACAGTTACAAAACAGTCTTTACATGTACTCTGACATAAATTATGAATTTCCTTCTTTATCATCCTGGCTGATTAAAACAGAAAAACAGCCCTTAGGTAATATCTGTTACATAAAGTCATGGGTGATCGTGCTGATCATGTAATGAGAAAGGCACAAAGCCCCCCCCCCCCCCATCACACCTCAAGAACTATCTCTGGAAGAAAGGGGGAGAAAATAAAGCAATTCCAAAATTGTACCCCAATTTCTGCCTACAAATAGTTAATACAGTCCTGTAGGAAAAGAGTAGTCCAGAAGAAGTAGTGGGCTCCAACAACAGTACCTTTCCTGGAAGATGCTGGGCAGAATCAGAAAGATTAGATGCCCTCTGTTGCTGTCCTAGCAGCTTTCACCATTCTCTGCCGCTTTTGATAAATCATTTATTAGAACAGCGTTTTTACATAATCCCTGGGTGGGGGGGAAGGAAAAAAGAACAAACCCACCAATATCCCCCCCATGAAGTAGATTTATCACAAAATGCTGTCCTCCTACCAACTGTCTTCAGACCAGAACATATATTTCTCTGATTATTAATTAACTGATGCACAGAAAGAGCTTCAAGCTTTTTAACCTCTCCCTTCTCTTTTGTCCTTCAAGCGTGTAGATGACAATGCAGGAGTGGTGTTCAAAACACAAACAGCAATTTTAATACTGCCATCATGTTTTGAGGCCATGAGCTCAAACACTAAAGCCATTTAGGAACAGAGTATTTAAGTTATTTTCCCAGTACACACGTTCTGCTCCTAGTAATACATGTTTGAATCTGTCACAGTACCACGAATCCTGCTGACACAGATGAGGAGAAACAAAGATGGTTAACTGCCAATACTGCTTGTAACAACAACAACAAAAAGTCAAATCTGCCAGTAGGTATTTGACCTGAGAAGAGAAAGGAATATGCTGTTGTTAGCCCCACATGCCTGTCTATCTGCCTATCCTTTATCCATTGTAAAGTTTCAAATCTCAGGATAAGCCATAGCTCTTCTTCTCTTTGCAGTTCATCCAAATACCTTCAACACAACTACACATAAATAACAGAAAAGGGAGAGACTTGAATGCACCAGAAACTTCTGAGCATATCAAGGCCCCTGAGAACTAAAACAGTGAAATGAAGCTGGAGTAATTAGCTGTTCTGTCCCCAGAATATGATCACAAAGAATAAGATCAGTTATTGGCACCTGCCAGTCTCTTTCCCCAGCTTTCAAATCCCAGTTCCTCTACCCTCAGCATCCAGACAGAGGAGATTTTTATATTGCATCAGTGAATACCAGAACAACTAAGGCGAAAAAAATCTGGTCCAAATCTGTAGGCAACTAATACCAGAATCAGAGTACAACTCCCAGCTTCATTATCTGGTCTAAATGAAATATAGTGAGCAAATGCACTTCTGATCTCTCTTATTAGTCCCATTTGTTAAAATGTTGTATTATTTACAGCTTTACACAAAATGAGGAAATGGGCTTAGAATTCTATCTCAAAAGCAAAGTGGTGATAAAAACTGGTATAGCTTTGTGAGCTTATCTCACAGCAAGGTTCTTGCAGAGGTACAACTATATTAGCAACCCAGCATAAGAGCTTATCATCCCTTGAAGGTCTAGTCTTGGCAAAAGTAGAGAAATAATAATCTTCTGTCATTGTGGGCAGCTTTTCTGGGGGGGGGGGGTTTGATTCAGCAATTAACATCACTTTGGGGAGTGACCCACCAAGGCACTAGACAGTTAACATTTTACCTTGAGATGTCACTCCTAACTATGGAACGAGGTAGATCCCACAGTGGAATATCCTTGATTTAAATGGGTCCCTGCCTTCACTGCAGCCAGCACTGCTGCCTGACCAGTGATTCTTCTGAGCACAGCTAAGGGTGTCCTGATAAAAGAGAAATCCTGCCCTACACTCCACTGGCTGCATTGGCTGGAGCTCCACTGGTTCCTGTAGGGTCCTGAGGTGTTGTACTCACAAATGGATGAACCTGCAGGCACAGTCGAGATGTAGTCAGTAGGCACATGTAGGCAGTAGGAGGGGCATCCCAAAAGGACTTGTTTCAAGAGTAGAAATCAAAGTTCCCAGGCAAGGTGTGTTCTCTAAAGACATGAGCTAAGCAACCATCCAGCTGCAGCCAGCTCAGCTTTGATATTGGATTGCTGTGTGTATATCAGTAAAGTAAACATACCTGGCACTTCTCCCTAGCACTGGGGACAGCTGGCACAAAATGGCCTACACCCAAATTATTAAATTCTCTCACTTTCCAGAACATCATGGACACATCCAAGTTAACCACTGAACACAACCTGTCTTCTGTGCTAAAACTCAGACTTTGTCCAGGAATTGTTTGATGTTAAACACAAGTCAAAAAAACTCAGCATTACAGATTATTAGGTTCCAGTTTCTCTGAACTTCCCTGGAACAGCTTTAGTCTACTGTTTTAGATGTAACTGAAGTGTGTTGGCCAGGAATATTAGCAAACCAGATGTGATTTTAAAAAATAAATGGGTTTCACTACATCCTATATTCAAGGATATGAGGAATATTTAAGGCTGAAGCTCAAGTAAGGCATCCCCAAGGGAGTTTCCAGAAGTATTTTAAATCTGAACGTACTTGGGTGAAACCAGGAAGTGTTTAGTTTATTCCTTTGCTGAGACTGAATCATAGGACTTTGTGGATAGATTATTCAAGTAGTCAAATGTATACTGGTAACATCACCAGGCACTTACTGCCCAAAAAGTGATGGCAAGAGCAGATCCATTGCTATTGAATAAAACCACAGCTCATTACTCACTGTAGCTCACCAGTTTTTCTCTAGAAATTGATGATTGCTGTGGGGCTTGAGAGTGCTTTCTGTCTGTTCATCTTCAGAGCTGTAGTGTTGGTATCTCCTCATCCAGGGGGTTGGCAGGAAAACTGTGTGGACAGCCAGTTTACTTGGAGCCTTGGCTTCAAGAGGGGACGACAAAGAAGGTTCCTATTTATTCCATGGGCCTCCTTTTTAAAGCCCCATGTGCCATACTCAGTAAACATGTTGTCTCACTTTGAGAGACTAAGACCATAGGTTTCATGACCTGTCATGAAGTTACATTATTAGCCAAGGTCAGGGAGCCCAGTTTAATGCAGGAGTGAGAAGGTTCCTTTGCATGCACAGCTCTGTGTTTTTTCAGATGCAAATGACCCTGTGTCACCTGTGAGCCTGGCTTCTGAGGAGGAGCCAGACCAGGCAGGAGGGGCTGCTGAGTGAATCCACAGCACAGCCCAAGGCTGTAAGCCAGGCATGGTGGTGCTGTCAGGAGCAGGTGTATACCTGGCAGCAAACACTCAGCATTAGCTTTTTGAGGGGCTTGCAAAAACCATCTCTTCATTTCAGCCTGTCTGTTGAGCAACACCAGGCTTCTAGGATTGATTTGTGCTGCCAGAGCCTTGCAGGGGTGGGTAAACAGATGGCTTTGTCTGGAGAGCAGGCTGGTCCAGGCTAGTCTCACCCAAGGTTTGTACTCAGAAATGCTGTTGGCACACAGGGACATTTCTGGCAAAAGTAGCAGAGGCAATGCTTGTACATTGTGATGGCCCCCTGCCTCACTAATATCTCAGACCCGTGGTCGCTCCAGCTCGCCATATACAGTCTGGGAAAATTGGGCCTTTGTTTGGCTCTAACATAACAAAAAAAAAAATATAAAAAAAAAAATTCACACCAAAAGCTCTCCCCAAAACTGAATGCATTAGATGCATTGCATGCTGTGTGGTTGACCTGTATTATTTCCTCAGACTGTTAGAGAGCAAATCGAGACAAAGAATGTCACAGGTGACCCACAGATACAATATTCAGTCACTGTAGTTGTTTCTAGTGCTGAATGTGCTCCATGGTTGATTGGGAGATTTGCTGGCAAAGTATGAAATTCCAAAGGGAAACCATGTTAGGAAAGCAGTTGTATTCATCACTTAACTGCAGAGTAACATAGAGTTTGCAGAAATTGCCAGTGATTAAAGTTCTTTATATTGCTTGGCTGGCCAACAATCAAACTATTCATGCTAATTAACATGATAATGAAGAATTTATTAAATTCACATTTTCCTTAGATTGCCATAATAAGGAAGTAGCAGTAGCTGTGTTGGGTTCCCCTCATCATTACTATTGGAAGGCAAAGAAAAGGTTATGCTGAGGAGTTAAGGAAGGTCTAGAGGTTTACCCCAGTCACAATATAGAGAGATAGAGGAAGACAGAGTGCCTTGAGACCATGTATTACAGCTGCTGACTCCCAGCTCAAAGGTGACCCAAATCTTGTGGCACTAACATCTGGATCCCTGTGCTACACATAGTCTAGTGTTCAGACTGGCACTCAGACCAGGCACTGTGTCCTGGGACACTGATCTGTAACAACCCCTCCTATCCTTTGTCCCACATTGGCAACCATCCTCTCCTCACTCTCCTGCCCACCTGCCCACCCTCCTACCTGCTCACTTCCCCCCTCTCAGCACCCTCACCCCCTTCCCCATGTTCATTCTCAGTGGTCGTTGCATGTATGTGCCTTGGCACCCTTCAGCTCATTAAGTCCCCTGCCTTGCCTCATGTTTTGACAGGTTTTGTGAGTTTTGACAATCCTGCCAGTGCCCAAGCTGCTATCCAGGCCATGAATGGATTCCAGATTGGCATGAAGAGGCTGAAGGTGCAGCTGAAGAGGCCAAAGGATGCTAATCGTCCCTACTGAAGGGTTGTGGGAACCACTGGATACAAAGCACTAGCACAGGTAACTGCATGGGGAAGGGGGTGTCAGCTACACCTGTAGCGTCTCTCTGTGTTGTAGACCCTCAAGGAGATTCAGCTCTGTGACTTTCTATCTTCTGCCTTTTTGACTCTGGCTAGAGCCACTCTGCTCAGACACGCACCCACGCATAAACCAGGAACTGTATGTGTGTGTGTCTCTTTAGAAAAAGAGGTGGAAGGATGCTTACCAAGGGATAAGACTCCTTCCTCATCCCAGGGGCATCCTGCATCTCTAGAACGTGTTTCTGGTCACTAGAGGACAGTCAGCAAATGTCCTGATTCCCCTTGGTCAGTGAAAGAGAGCATGTCGGGCGCTTGAAGAAAATCTGCAGTTCAGAGGTGGGACTGGGCTGCAGTTTAATCCCAGGTGACTGGACTGGGACAGTGTCTGTCTCAATAGCTCTGTGTTTCAAAGCATTCTTCATTCTTCATGCAGTACAGTCTGTATCCAATTCCATCTCAGCATAATAACTTAATGTAAATATGTCTCCCTGACAACCAAAATAAAACCCTGATTTATTTCTTCACAAACCCAATAAATTAATAGAAGGATCCACGTTCACCTCTTGGTCAGTTGTTTTAAACACCCGCTTGTAGATAAAACCCAACCAAAACCAAGGAAGCTTAGCTGGAGAAAGGACCTGGTGTCTCATTTTTTGACTCATGTGCCATGTATTGCTGGAAAGAAGCCAGCTGGATGTTCCAAAGGAACTTCTAATACATGTAACAACACCAAAAATATCAGAAGCCACACCTTGTTTCATCAGAATACCAATGTATCACCAATAACAAAAATGAAGATGTTTCCAAAAATGGAAATATTTTCCACCACTGGCTGGCTCATCCATTAAGTAATTCTTTGAGAAACAGAAATATAAACCCTATGTGTTTGTTTACAGAGACAGGAAGTCTCCCTGTTGTTAAAACTGTTCCACACCAGAGATTCCCCAATAAACTCAGCACCTAGGGAGGCCCTAAGCAATTTGTACTCCTGAATTAGTGATAAAGAGATTGGTTAGGTGACCTTTCTATGTCATTTTAGCTGTAATGTCTAACATTCTGTAATTTTTATTCAGGCCCCTTTTGATTCATCAGGGACAGGCAGGAAATCCTTATCCTCAACTTTCCCAAAGAAAAACAGAGTGTTTTAATTTTTCACTGGGATCCCAAGTATCTTTGAAAAATACGTTTTTCCAATCTTCAGAGCAGTATCCTTTCCAGTGAGAATTCAGGAATGGGATCAAAATGTGTTTGAAAAAGGTGCTGCACTGAAGACAGCATAAAGGAGATTAAGATACCTTTCAATAAACACATTAGGTGCAGGAGCAGGAAACAGCCTCCATATTTTAGAATCTCCTTTATATGTGACTATATGAAGACAACCGTCAATGTCATTTTCCCCCTTCAAAAACCTCTTTTCTTTTCCTTGCTTATGAAAAGGCCTCTTGGAAGCTTGAAACCAAAACATGTTGCCATATCCAAATGCTTTTTGCTTCATCACACTGGCTTTTTTTCTGCAGGCTTTGCTGGGGGACAGTGGGGGGTGCATGCTTGCCATTGTGTTAAAGCAGGGGCTGCCTTCGTCAGGGAGGCTTTCTGTGACAACTGCAAAGGGACCAAGGCACACCAAGTTAGGCACCAGGCTTTATGTCTCAGCATAGCTGTGCTCACTGGGGATATGCTTGTTTCTCATGGTGGTTTTAGGAGATGCAGGGCTGTGGATATCTGTGCTGTTCAAGATTCATCAGTATAAGCCTACGGTGGTTTTTATCATCGTGGTTCACCATGAAGTGTTCTGAGGTCTCAGCTTGTTTCCTACAAAAAGATTACTCGGTAGTAGGACTAAGATTTGTTGCTTGGGTATTTTTTTCCCCCAGTAAATTATATGAAAAGGAATCAGCAGGTTAAATGGTAATATTATTCCATATGTCTCTCTTAGAGGATTTTTTAACCCTTTCTTTTGCTTCTACTAAGCAAAACAGTCTTGAAGTGTTGCCTCTAGATAGGAAGTCCTTTAGCCTTCCTTTGTTTTATTTTGGCTTTAGTATTCTGCTGTCCAGAAAAATCATTTTACCACCAGATCACTTCCACCCTTGGCTTAGAGAACCTTGTTTAGAGACCCTATCGAAATGTATCTCCGAGGTCCTTGTTCTCTTGCACACTCACACCTTGTCGAGCCTGTTGCAGGAGCCCAAATTTAGCAGAAAGGAGTTCTCCAGGGGAAAAAAAAAAGTTTTTACATGTGTTTTTCCAGCTGACAGAAGGTATTGCCCTAATGTGTGTGGTCCCAGGAGAGCACTGCAGGAACATTCCCCAGGGGAGGATTTTGGCCAGCACAGGGAGAGCCGTGCTGCAATAGACTGGAGGGGACCCTTGGCGACAGCAAGGATACCCAGAAGGGCAGATGGGCTTAGACCCAGGTCTTTCTTCAGCTCATCTGCTTCCAGTTCCAGCTTGGGAACATTGATACCAGCACTCCAGCAGCAAGCAGGATTCTCAGTCAGGAAAGCCACAGCCCAGCTTCCCACCAGGGCTGGACACAGTGATCAGCAGAGGGCTCAGCCCTCAGGAGTAAGCCTGGCTCAGAGACAGCTCAGCTGTTCTTGGTTCAGCACAGTACTACCTATCATACCTCCACTGCTGGCTTGATTTGCAACTTCCTTTAACTGATAGAAAGATAACTTCACTGTGTTTTTATTTATCTTAACTTTGGAAGCAGCTCTTCAGGGTCTTTAATTCCAATTTGAAGCATGTGTATAACCATATTGACACCAGAGTAATTATTCATGTGCTTCAAGAGGATGCTCAAGAAACTTTTTAATTGGGATTTTTCCAAGGAAGGGTTTTTTTTTCTATTGAATGGCTTTCAAAAAATAAGAAGTTGCCAATAACAACAACAAAAAAAAAGCAGCACCCAGTTTGATATAATCCACCAGAGTGTTTTTTCCTAACTGAGAAAGAGCTTCACTAAATTTTAATTCTGGATGCACTTAAAAAAAAAAAAAAACTTATAAATCTCCTCTTTTGGGGACACAAGCAGTCTAGGCCATAGTGATTTGAAGTCTTTGTTTTCTTTGCAAGTGCTCTGAACTTGCTGTCAAACACTGAAAGGGTCTCTGTGATGTGGCAGATAAACCCAAAGCTGCAGCAAGCAAAGCCCTGAAGAATTTAGGTGGTAAAATGGCTGCACCTGTTCTCTTTTTTTTCTTTATAATTAAAGAGGTGGTTGTAGGACAAAAAAAA
>VXBI01009103.1:709341-726494 GCA_013397375.1 Toxostoma redivivum
TTTTTTTAAATTGAAAGGGGGGTTCTAGAAAAAAAAAAAAAAAAAAAGGGCTGGGACAGGCAGATAAAACAACAGAAGGCCCAAACAACAGCCCTGAAAATCCTGTCCATCTCCCTTCTGTGGCTTCACTGCAGTGGCTGGTCACTGGCAAAGTGATGCTTCCCACTCAGACAGACACTCTGCTGTTGAAGTTTTATTTAAAGCTAAAAATGCAGAGACATTTTGGGGAGACTAACCCAGAGCACTGGCATGAAACTGAGTGAGACAAAGTGAGTGCGAGCAAGACAAACTAAGTGAGGCAAAAGGGAAACAGAAAAGTGAAAAAAAATAGAAAAAAGCTCAACAGGAAGATTTTTTAAGCTGTGTTCCAGAGTAGACAAAACATTAAATGAATGCACTGCCCAGGCAACCTGCTTCTACAAAACACCAAGGGAAATAACAAAGGCCAAATAAAAAAGATTTTCAGGTCCTCCTTCACTGCTTCTTGAACATGGACTGATGTCTGGTTTATTGTAAAATGTGTGAAATATATGTTTTTGCAGCTGTCTGAAATAGAGGTGGTATTTTTACTCTGAGAAAATATCTTTATTCCTTTTTTTTTTTTAATTGGAGCGTATATTTTACTAAACTGGAAAACTCCATTTTTCTCTTTTTGTTCACTAATAAGAGAAAAAAATAAAAGCAACCCAAACTCCAATTTAAAGTAGGATTATACTGTCAAAAACATTTTAAAAAATCAAAAATAAAACAAAAAAAAGAAAAATTCCAAATAGGCATAAACAAAAATATGTGAGTGAAAAATTTCTGTCTTCTCCTGTCATTTCAGATGGCTTCAATGCAAAGTCTAGTGAAAGTGTATTTTTTACTGGATTTTTTGTTGCTTATGCCTCCCAGATAGCTTTCTATTACCTCTAGTGAGAGGCTATTCTGCTGCTGCATTGATCTCACTGTTTTCTATTAGGCTATTCATCTTGAGATTCATTCCAAATATCCTTTTCCAAGATAAAATCCCATTTCTTGTAGTTATGCCTCCTACAATCATGCTAACCAGCTCCTGTTCCACCTGCACAGATTATTGTTGTTTCCCTCTTTTAGTCATCACTTAGATCGTTTAAGACTTGCTTACATTATGGAAATTTGCACTAGTATAATTGCATCAAAACAGTACTCCAGCACAAGTTTAATATGAGTGAATAAAGAGAGAAAAAAATCAGCACAGCTTAATTTTGGAAAGTCTGTTCAGGTACTGGAAAAACATCACCTCAGCCAATATTTTTTCTGTTCTTTGGATTACTTTTGTTTTTCATTTCCACTGACACCTGTGATTAAATTAAGCATCCCTCAACTGTGTTTGCAACCCAAAGTTTGTGCTGTTGTGCTTGTACTGAAAGAATGGAAGTGAATTTTAGTGGGGGATGCTAAAACAGGAGTCCTGAAGGTGTTTGCAAGACTGACAAGGAAATCCTGATCATTTTTAACTGGTCTGTCCATTTAAATTACTGATAACTTTATTATGGCAAAATTCTCATGCCTGTTCTACACACCACAGTTTTGATACCAGAGCATGCAAAATCCCATTTGCTAATTATTTTATTCTAAGATTGGCACACAATATAATGCACTGATGGAAAACGACAATAATTAATTACTGCATTTACTCCAAAATTACAATCAGTAATTACTGCTCTGAGACTGAATTCCATTCAGCAATATTTGGAACTTGTTCTTCCTCAAAGCAGGGCAGCTTTTCGGGAGTATTGCTGTGTTTGCATCTAAATGAGTCCATGTAGGTCACTAACAGATCCGTGCTATTTGTCACGGGAGTGATAGAGCTGCACAAGGCAATACCACAACAGGTTCCTTCACTTTGGAGCAGGAATTCTTCATTAAAACCCAAGCCCCTCCCCGCCCCCCTTTTTTTTTTTAATGTTAGGTAATGTAAATACTTCAAAATTAAATAGTAGATACTAAAGCAGCCTCTCACTTCTCATCTTGCTGTGATACTCTTGTTGGTCTGAAGTAAATTTCTGGAGAATCGTGGGAACTTTTGCCAAAGACTCAGCCAGCAAAGAGCCTTCTGAGTTTTTCGTCACATATACAATACTGTGAAAAGACCAGGATCTTGTTATGGTAGTGCCCTCTCCAAAGGCTTCCAACAGCAAAACACCCAAAGCTCCAGAATTGACTGGAGGGTGGTAATTTCATATTCAGCCACTTGACCAAGATTAGTGATTAGGGAGATCATATGGATAATGTCACACAGATTACCTGATTAAGTCAGATTTTAGAGCCTTTCTGAGCTTCAATTGCATCAGTCAATGGGCAGCTGCAGTAACCTGAAAACAGCAGCCTTTGAAGGAACATTTTTACCAGGTTTGTTCAGCACAGAGATTTGCTGGGCCAGTGCATGAGGGACTGCAACATGAAGAAAAAATGGAAAATATAAGAAAAGGAAAGAGTAGGTGTTTGAAACAGCAGTGATTTGAAATGAGAGCCAAAGAGATGGAAAAACACAGGAGACATCCATAGCCAAATTTTTTGTTCAAGCAGCAGCAGCAGCAAACACCAACAGAATGAATCCCCTGCTAAATAAAATATGTACAAAATGAATGAGAGAAGGCACAGACCCACAGTAAAAAAGGATTGTGAAAATACAGGATGAGTCCTAGAAAACAAGCACAGTCATTTTTCTACAGGACCTCAAAACAAGTTACAAGTCAGATACTGGGGCACTAGAGAGACCAGTACTCCCTGGTGAGCAAACAGGAAACAGGCACTTTATCAATTTGCAAATGCTGCTCAGGGAGAGAGCAAAGAAAGGTCTAGACCTCAAGAGATGTTCTTCTCAGCTGGCCCCATATTTGAAGGCAGATAGAGCTGCCTTTGATGTGTTCAGTTAATACAAATACCAGCACCACGGGCACATTGTTTTGCCCAGGTAAAGACAATAGAAACAGTATAGGCCAAAGGCTGGGAACAGCCCTCTAGGTCTAAGAAGAAGATTAAAACTTTCTTCCAGGAAACTGGAAATTCACAACTAAATCAGAGTTGTGAGTCAGCCCCAACATGTGATTCACAGGACTCAGGTCACTTGTGCAGCATTGACCAGTAAGCTGAAAATGATCTGATCTTTTTCTCACTGACCTTTGAGAGCTACTGCAGAACCATGAATTGAAGCTCTATGGGGTAGTGTTTGGCACTTACACTGTAGAGATAAAGAAAAGGGAGGCTAAAAAACTCCATGAAATTTACTCTGCAGGGGAAAACTGCTACAGGAGTTGGCAAGAATCTTAATAAGGGGTTGCAGAGTACTCCATCAATGTGAGCACCTTAAATTGATGTCCTTATGGTTTGGAAGGCATATACAATCAGCTGCACTAGAACACTGTTTCTCGTTCCCACGGTTATACCCAGTGATATATCAAATGCAATAATTGCATATTTGAATAATTCATAGGTACGGTAACTTTGGCCAGATACAAGTGAATATCAAAACTCTGGTCTCTGAAGTGTTTGATTCAGCTGTAGCAGAGAATTGAAGGTTTACGGTACAAACCCTGCTTCTCAGGTGTCTTTCATCCTGCCCTGTGACTGCAGTTAGGAAAAAAAAAGAGAGTTTTTATTTCAAACGGTTCATTTTTCCACTTAGCTGAGCTTCATCCAACCTTTTTGAAATATTGGGTAGAAGGCAGAGCTGGAGGGGAAAGGAGAACAGCAGTCAAGTCATTTCCCAAGCAAGAAGCAGAGTAAATGAAAACTCAGTGCTCTGTCTGGAAAAGTACTAACCACAACCATGATCGGGCTAAGTTCTCTGGCAGCGTCAATCACCACCTCCTCTGAAGCCAGTGAAGTGACACTGATTTATGGCAGCCAAGGATTCAGGGCCACTATTACTTATTTAATTCTAAATGTTCCCCTAGCAGAGATGTTTCAATTATTTGCAATTCTAGAGGGAGATGCAATGTCACCATTCTGGCTGCTCTAGTCTTCTTAGAGCAGAGACACTAGGGAATGATCATGCCCACCTCCAAATATCACCATGGCTCATTTTAAAAATGCCTGTTTAGGATAGTGACTTGCAAACAGAAGAAAATATCTTGTACCCATGGAAAGCTGCAGCTCCACACTCAAGTAATCCTCTTTAGAAAGCAGATTTCTCCCTTTTATTGGAGGATACATTCTCCCTCCCCAGCTCTTCACGTATCCCTTTTCCCTGTGTAAAACAGATCCAGCAGCTGGGCTGCCTGAAGCATCTGTTCTATGACGAGCAATAACACTCTAAAATCCTCACAGTGACAAGACACCTACCTTTGAAATTTCTGGCTCTATAATGCCCAGTTCTTGATGCCAAAGATACCTTTTGGTTGATTTGGATGTGTTGTAGACCACAGTTGTCGTGGTATATCCTTAAAAGCAGGTTGTTCCAAAAGAAAATAGGTTTTCACTACCTTGATTTCTAAGGAGTTGAAAACAATTGGGCCATTAGATCCATGGGCTGTGCAGTCAGCTAAAAATTTGTCTTTGCTGGATAAGATTCTCTATTTTTCTCTACTCTCTTGAAGCATCTCCACTCATGGGCACAGGTTGCATTCCATTTGCTGTGATGTATTACAAGTGAATGCTTTCCACACTCTTTATTTTCCTCTGTGCATTCTCCTTGCATGGTACATATTTCTCCATCATGGAAGATTGGACACTGGGAAAGGAAACCAGGCAGGCAGCCCAATGCCAGCTGTAGGAATCTAGACTCCTATATGTCAGTTTTAAGAGATTTGGTGCTTTCAGGAAAGGATTTATTTGGGGGAATTTCTGTCTTCTGCTCGGATTACAAGGGCATTGTTTAGTACAGGCCATACAGACCTTTGGCATGAAAGCCCAACAGGAATTCCTACAGGCCTTGTCCCCATTACCCATGAAGACCAGTGTAATGCAATCTAGAGAAAGGTGTACAGATCCTCATCAGGAGCAAGGGACTAGCTCACACCTGGAGAAGTATTCCTACACTTAAACCTGAGTGGAAGAATTAATGTGCTTTGATGGCTTTGTTGAGGAGCATGCTAACGTGCTGTTAATAATTAGGAAAGGCACGAAGACTGGCACCATGGTTATCTCTGGGGTCTTTTCTCTTTCAGCACAGACCCACTTCCTGACAGCCTGATGTCTGGTACTCACCAGGGATTCCTGGACGTAACCCCAGGATACTGCTTAGGATTAAAATGCAAATAATTTCTTTCTTCAGAAATGCTCTAGAATAAATGAGTTGTCCTGAGGTTCACAGGTATCTGAAGAAGTGCTGGGCCTTTCTGGGGAAAGAAAGTAGGCTTTAAAGGAGTGATGATTTGTGCCAGCTAAAGACTTGCTGTGGGATTTGGCCACTTACACTCAGGGAGCAGAAATCTGCTTTTTTTCTTCTAATCTTTCAAATTGCCTCTGTAATTTTTTCCCCAAGTTGTGTGTGCTCAGTGTGTTCTGTCGATGTGAGAAGTGGTAATGTCACTCTGCTAGGAGTTTTATGGTTCACAGAAGGCAGGATTTGTGTTGAGATAGACAGATAGATGGATGTCTGGTGCCTGCACACAATGTATTACAGAGATTGACCCAAAATTTTCAACACTAAAATCCCAAACGATAGACTGAAGGAATTTCTGTCTGGGAGATTTCAGATGGATTTTATCTCCTTTTTTTTCTGATTAATACAAGCCTTTAAAAGCATATCATCCCTGTCCCTTTGCCCAAATAACTGGAGAAGATCAGCGTAAAGAAGGATCAATAGCAAATAAGCAGTCCACATTTTCTCAGGTGTCAGTGTAAAGGAGGTCAGACATGTCATACTGGGAAGGGAAGGATACACAGTTAGGGATGTCTGGTATGCATTCAGATACGGAACTTTCATCGTGCCAAAGGAGGAGGTGAATCCTGTTGCCCATACAGCTGGTGAACTCGGGGAAGACAAGAGAAGTGATGCTTGTGTCCCCCTGACCAGCCAGCCACTGGGATCTGGGTTCTCCCTGCACAGGAGAGGGAAATGGAAAGGAGAAGAAGTGCTGGCTGATGGGAGCAGTAGGGACACCATCCTGCCAAGCTGCCTGCAGAGCCTGGAGCTGCCTCCTAATGAAGGCGAGCGGCTGGTCACAACTGGAGACGAGCTGTTCCCCATTTGTTTGTGCTCCTCAGAGTGGCAGGGATCCGCTCTCCATCAGAATAATCCAATTGAACAAAATGATTCATATTAGCAGGCACATCTGTCTGAGGCCAAAGCAGAACCCTGGTGTTAGTTTAATAAATGGCGTTCATTAAACTCAGCTGAAAATATAATCTGGAGAGACTGATGGGGTGAACAGAGCAAAGAATAAGCAAAAGGAGTTAGCAATTATCAGATGTCATTTGTTCTACTGGTACCATGGAATTGGAGCTTGTTTGCTGAAATCTTAATTTCATTTTGCTGAGGCAGAATCCATCAGAGAAGCTTATGCTGCAGCTATGATTCCTGTTTGTCAGCCCTTGGTAGGGAATGTGGCATTTTTCTTTCCTCCTTTTCTAGCAGACAGAGCTCTGAAGGAGCACCGATCCCAGCAAAGAGTCCAAGCACAAGAAAGACAGAGGGAGCAGCCTTTCCTTTGCCATGGAAAACTGCTGAGTAAAGTTCCCTGTGCTGCAATGGAGAGAACATGGGCAGTTCTTTGGGACAGGAACTTTGGATATTTCCAATGCAGCAGAGACCATAAATCTTCCCAGTTCCTTCCCATACCAAGATGGTGCATAAACACTTCCCACTTGACTTCAGGAGCATTTCATACTCTATTGGGTAGTGTATAAAATGAGTACTCTATACAGTAATACTCTATAGGGTTTCCACTGGCAAATGTTTCCCTCTTTTCAGACTATACAAAGGTTGGGTTCTTCTTGGTGATCAGGTCAGGGAAGCTCCTACAACAGTGCACTGGTGTCTGTCCAAGGCAGCACAGGGAACAGGCATAGGCACAGATATTGAGGTGCTAGAGGCAACCCACATATCCAGAGCTCAGCCCTGATGGTCTGAGGCTGCCTCCTTCAGGCCCAGCTCTCACCCTGCTCCAGCTCAGCCAGCTCAGTTATCTGGCATTAACATTCCTGGCCATAAGTCTACATACAAAACACTGAATCCAGAGGGAGTGCTCTTAAGAGGGAGAGCTGCCTTTCCCAATTCCTGCTGAGCAGAGACAAGGTTCTTGGGGCTGACTTACAGAACGGTCAGCATTTGAAGATTGGCTGGACAGCCTGTTTCTTGTGAGTTGCTTTGGTTTTGTTTAGTTTTAACTCGTCCCTATGGGTATTCAAATGGTCCTTGGTGTGCTCCAGGGGAAGGCAAGAAAGGA
The DNA here is from genome assembly GCA_013397375.1 of Toxostoma redivivum. Classification (NCBI taxonomy): domain Eukaryota; kingdom Metazoa; phylum Chordata; class Aves; order Passeriformes; family Mimidae; genus Toxostoma; species Toxostoma redivivum. The sequence continues at coordinate 716,697 of VXBI01009103.1, forward strand.
CTTTATATTTATAGACTTGCTAGAGCTATCGAGTCCTAGCCAGTTAGAAAAAAATCAAAAGAATAATGGAGGAGAAGGGAAAGCTTGACCTCATGAGCTTTCAGCGTTGATTAGTTTGTTGGTGTCAGGAACCTTTTCTTGTTCAGGGCACACTAACTGTGAAATAACTTTTCCCCCTACTCTTTAATCTGTCTCCTGTATTCCCAAGGGGAAGGAGGAGCCAATACCTGCCTTCCTGGAGTTCTGCTTCAGAGGTAGCAAGTGCCTGGACTTGCACACGAGCAATGAGGGGCTGGTGGGTTCAGGCTTTTTCTGAGATTCATCTTCTCAGTGTGCCCTTTGGCAAGAGGCTGAACGTCTTCAATCTCCCTCAAAATTGTGTAAGAATCAGTTGCTCTAGAGATGGTCAGAAGTTTTTCTTGCCCTGGTGAGCACAGAAGAGGGAGGGAGGGAAAGTTGCAGAGATGGGCAGCATCTTTCTGATATTTGCCCTGGATTCCACAATCACAATCAAACCTCCTTCACAACCATGGAAGTGGGTGAGGCATGCACTGAGTCCACCTCTTGCCCACTGCCATTCCTCATTCAGGTTAATCCTGAGCTTCTTGGCACAGGGAGGAACATCAAGGCTTAGGTTAACATTTGTATGAGACTGGTAAGAAACTTGCTGAATTTGCTTGGTTCAGCTCTGTGGATCAGGTAATGATAGCACTCCCAAGCCAGCACAGCTGCACAAGGGGACATGCTTCATAAGCACAGGCTATCTGAGGTGACAATGAACCAGAAACCCAAAGAACTGAGACTGATCAGACTCAACTAGATGCAAATAGAATTTGGGATTTATTTTCAATACTCTTTCCAAAGTACGTTGAACTAATCTTATGAACCAGGCATCATGGGAATCAGCCCATTGGTTTTCAGGGCTTTCAGAAAAAAATTGTTTTGTTTTGGATTTCTTTTTAAATTCTCAGACAAAAAGTTTTGACTATTTTTAAGCAGTGATAATGTTTGACTGATCACCTGCATTTTCCACCCAGAAAGGCTTTGAACAAAAATGTGATCCAGTTCTAAATTAGAATCATATAAATACCTCAGCTATAGCAGTGAAATGAATCACAGACATAAGTCACATGCCTAAGTGTTTTCAGAATCAAATTCTGAGATACTAAAATTCGTCAAGAGGTGTGAATTCTTCCTGTGGAAGCCACTCCAACTCTGTGGTGGAATTCTCATCTTTCTCCAACTCAGAAAGAGTTACCATCCCCTTAGTAAAAGTATCTTCTTTTAGAAGCTTCATACAGAGTTTGGCTTCAAGAATGTTTGTGGGGTTTTTAACAAAAAAATTATTAATATTTAATAATTAATAGAACTATGTAAGCTTATTGAGTCATCCTGGACTTTAATAAATTTGAAATGTTTGGGGCACCAATTTCCACCTTACTGCTCCTCACTGGAGGTACATCAGAGCTTTAGTGCAATTAAAATGAAGCAGGAAATATTTTTAGCTAATTGCACTGTGCACCTTGAAGGTAATTTGAAGCTGCAGGCAAAAAAAATAAAATATCAGAAGGAGTAATTGAGTGCTGCAAGCTGGGAGTTTGTGTTCCTGGTTGCATTCTGATTTAAAGGGGTATAGAGACTGGGCATGGAGCTGAGCAGCCTTGGCAGAAGGAGAGTGAAATCTCACCCCTGGAGAACAGGATGTGTGTGTCCCAGGACACATCACAGCAGACCCAGCAGCCTTTCAAGGCACAGGACCAGCCTTGAGGTGGTCACTGGCGAACATGTCCATGAAAGGGATGTCAGGCTTGCAGAAGAGCTGGGGTCTCCTCCTTTTGCAACTCCACACAAGCACCACTCCAACACATCCTTTCTGTACCTGGGGAGCAACTACAGACCAAATTCTTACCCCTCCAGCCTGGCAGGCAGCTGTGGGCTCTCGTTTCATGTGGCAGACACTGGAGCCACTGGTGGGGTGTGTCAGGCAACCTCCTGGCAGGGCACAGGCAGCTTAGTTGTACCTGCTGAGACCCAGGAGCTGGACTTGATTAGAGTCTTGATGTCATCCTAGGGACCTGCTAAGGAAAGGAAGAGGGGAGCAGGATCCCCATCTAACTTTTTTGTCAGCAACAAAACCAGGAGAGTGTAGCACTGGTTTCATCAGCATTTTGATAAGGTCTAGCTAATCTATAAAGGGAAAAAAGCAGAAACAGCAGAGACCGGTCACAGAGGCTTTCTTACAGCTTCCCAATTAGACTCAGTTCTCAACCATGTACATTTTTTTAATTAAACTGTTGGTACAATGCTCAGGAGATAGAAAACTCCTTGAGGCCCTCTTGTAATAAAGAACCTTTCACTGTATGCAGAAAGGCAAGCTTAATTTCCTCTCCCCCCTAATATTCACCTGCAGCAAAAGCAGGGGTGAGCACTCTGTATGAGACAGGATAAGTGCTCCTCAGGGCACAGGACCCACTGATTTGGCCAGTGGGAGGGAAAGAGGCTACATCCTTTGCTGCTGAAGTAGCCATTTAGCATTCATTTGACCTTCACCATCACTGCTTCCCAAAATGACCCGAGTTTATTGCACTGATCTTTGTCTGCAAAGCTCTTGATCGGCAAAACAGAGTTGAGAGAGGAAAAGAACCACGGCTATGTTTGCATCAGCAAGCAAATTCTGGATGTTGCTGGAGAGGGTGGACAGGGCTGTGACCACTCAGACCTTGCCAAGCCTTTAGTTACTCCAGCAGCAGCCCTGGGGGTGGGCAGAGCTCCCTCCTGAATTCCCACTCTGCCCAGCCCAGCCCTGGCTCCCACACACCTCCACATCCTTTTCACAGCATCCCCACCACCCCTGTGACCCCCACCACCCTGTGGCCACCTCTTCTGCCACTGCTGGGGGCAGAGAGAGAAAAGGCAACAGTGCTCAGGGAGCCAGTGACATTTTCTGACTGCCCAGGCTGGCTTCTCCAGGAGCAGCTGCTCCGTTGTGGTGCTTTTTCATCCGCTGCTTGAGACTAATGGCTCTAGAAAAATAGATAAATCAGAGGTGACACAGCTATTGCTGCTTGACAATTTTTCATCAAACCAGCTGGGGGGAGGAGGGGATGACCAAAAAGTGACATTTTGACCAAACTGGAGGTTTCCGCAGCAAATTTTCATTCCAGTAGATTAAAAAAGAAATGCAAACAGCACAAAAAACGTAACTGTCATGATTAAAAATGTTGGACTTCAAAACACTAAATTCCTGTTAAAAATAGACTGGTTTTCAGATTGATTTAAAAAAGGCAAAAATTAATCTATTTCTCTGGCCACTTCCCCCAACCAAGACTTGTTTTGTTTATTAACTAAAATATTCACAGGAAAGAAAGCCAAAATAATTATTTTCCTCCAGAAAATAATTGTAATTTTTCAACTAGCTCTTAATGTAACATAGTTAAATGAGAGCAATCCTAGTAACAACACTGCACAGCAAGTAAGTCATACAATTATTTGAAAGAAGGGCATTGCAATTTAAAGAGCTAATTTTTATTATCACCTCAAATTTATAAATGGGAAAAATGAGGCAGGGTCACCAAGAATATTAAAAAAAAAAAAAAAAAAGACAACAGAGAAAACATTAGCATTTGAAATGCTGGACTCCCATCTCCCTGTTAGATCACATTGGCTTCTCTGTCTCTGTGTGTGTGCAGTTGTCTCTGTTGATACATATGTACATGTAATACCTCTGTACATATACATATGGATATGTTGGTGTGCATTTTCATGTATATAAAGATTCATATATACAATCTGTCTGCTTTTTAACTTTCAGATGTTAGAACTGAAGCACCTGACAAAAACATTCTTCCCCCCCTTCCCCCCACCTCCTCAATAAAAATAGCACCCCAAGAGTCCAGGTAAATGCATTGATGTCTGGTATAAATCATCAGGCTTCTTTTAATCCCAGCATGGATGCAAAGTCTTCTTCACCACCCTGCCCTTCCCACACTAACACATTTGGGCTCCTGGTCTTGGGCTCACCACACAGCTTTAGCAGTGGTTGTCATAGGGATGGAGTGTGTTTTGGAGAGCCCTGCCTCCCTTTTCCACCTCTGCCCAGACAGTCCAGGCAGGAGCTGGGGAAGAGAGGAAATCTCTGTGGGTTGGTATCAGGGTACAGTGAAGAGAAGAACTAGGCATAAGGAAAGCAGAGCCATCCAGCAGCACTGGAGGCAAAAATAGAGAGGGAAATTGCTATAGAAACAATACAAAAGGCAGGGGAGAAAAACATGGGCTGGAATTTTAATAATATTGATCAGCTTCAGAGGCAATAGCTGTGAAGATCTATCACCAGTAGCAAAAACATCTCCAGTTTGTTCCAATAGGTGTGCATGGCCACAGGCTCCAGCAGACAGAAGGACAGGATTCTGACTGCAGTTTTGGGTGCAAAGGCACATGTGTGTGTAAACAGGGGTTAATATATATTGTATAAAGGTGAAGAAGTTGGCATGTGCCATGATCAGAGACAAGTTGAGCACAGGAGGCTGCCACTTTCCTGCTGGAAGAAATGATGGCCTTTGAGTTCCATCAGGGAGAGGTTTCTTACCTCCAACACAAGAAAAAAGGTACAGAGATGATCAGTGGAGACTTGACTAATAAGAACTCACGGGAAAGACATGGTAGAAATTATGTGGAACTGGAGGCAGTAGATTTCTGCAGTAGAAAAAGATCCCAACCTGGTAGTCCCCTGTGATGGTGGCAGTATTGGGACAATTGTGTGGTCCTGTGAAGGCACAGAGCAAGCTTGTACCTGCAGCTGGCTGCATTTACAGCTTAGCAGATATACAGTGTCAGCTCCTGTGGCACTCACCAGATAGTCAGGGGCTGTTAGGCTTGTGCCACTTGCACACCCCTCTCAGCTCACCTATCTGCTGTAAGGGTATAATGGAATCATAGTACAGATTAAGTTGTAAAAAAACCTCTGAAAGTTAATTCAATCGTTAACCCAGTACTGACAAGTCCACCACTAAACTCTGGCTCTAAGCACCACATCTATACTCTTCTAAATACCTCTGGGAATGGTGACACCACAACTTACCAAGGCAGCCAGTTCCAATGCCCAACAAGCCTTTCAGTGAAGAAATTATTCCCAAAATCCAATCTAAACCACTCCTATTGCAACCCAAGGCTGTTTTCTCTTGCTCTGTCACTGGTTAGTGTGGGGAAAAGACTGACCCCCACCTGTCTGCAACCTCCTTTCAGAGGGAGAGAGATAAGGTCTCTCCTCAGCCTCCTACTGCACTGAGCCCTGGAGAACACCACTACTGGCCAGCCCCAGCTGGATGTCATTCCATTAACCAACACCCTTTGGGCCCAAGCATCATCCATTTCTTTATCCAGGCAACAGTGTGCCCATCCAAGCCATGAGCAGTTTCTTCTGGAAAATGCTGTGGGAAATGCTGTCAAAGGCTTTACTGAAGTCCACACAGACATTCCCAGCATTTCCCTCATCATCTAAGCAGATCACCTTGTCACAGAAGGAGATCAGGTTGGTGGAGCAGGACCTGCCTTTCATGAGCTCCTGCTGGCTGGGTCTGCTGCCCTGGGTGTGCTGCATGTGCTGTATGATGGCACTGGGGATGATCTGCTTTGTGAGCTTCCCCAGCACTGAGGCCAGGCTGACAGACCTGTAGTTCCCTAGATCCTCCTCTGGCCCTTCTTTTGGATGGCCATGGCACTGGCTAACCTCCACCAGCTGGGACTTCTCTGGTTACCAAGACTGCTGATAAATGATGGAGCTGCTTCGTGAGCACCTCCACCAGCTCTCAGTACCCAGTACCACACTACATGGGCAGTGAGTGTCTCCCACCATGCAGAGCTTATCCTCACAGCCAGAAACTGCTGTTGAAAGCTTTACTGTGACAGAGGTGTTTGTAGGAATAGGACTACTGTGCTGACAGCACAGGTTGCAAGGACATGACTAGATTTATGTTTGTCTAACCAAGGCTTTAACTGAGATTCATTTCCCCTGATGTATAGACCTACACTGCAACTATTCCCTTCATAGCAAGTCAGTCAAGGTCCTTATTATAACCATGAGAGAGATACTGGTTCCTTTTGTCCATGACTCACAGTCTTATCTAAAACAGTTCCAAAGCATGAGTGAATTGGACCTAAAATCCCTATGTGTCTCCAGTAATGCTGTCCTAGAGTGATCTGTTCAGATGAAAATGTCTGCATCTTGACTTCCATCATTAGGACTTCATGCCCTTATCTCTCTCCAGTGTTCCAGGATGTTAGGCACTTAGGTGCTTCCAAAAAGGAGTTGGACATTTACCAGATTATTTGGCTATGGTTTGTTCAGTGAAGCAAGACCTTGGACGTGTCCCTAGAGACTATCAAAGTGTCTTCTCCACTGACTATGTAGCTGCTGCAGACCCTGCTTTAGAAGAGCAGCTTCATTTGGTGCTTGAAATACAGACACAAGTTAGGTAGACAGGATTACCAAATGTAACTTTGCTGTGAAAGAATATTTTCAACTGGCTTTGGTTTTTGTTTTTTGGTTTGGTTTGTGGTTTTTTTGCTGTTTTTTTAGCCTCAGCAAGTCCTAATCCTTCATCTATACACATATATGTTGTGTGTGCGTGAGTGTGTGCGTGTATGTGTTTCATCTGCAGTGTCTGAGGGTGTCTGTGGAGCATAGGCAGAGGGATGGTAGTACCACCTCCAAAGCAGCGGTCACTGATTGTCCAGTCCTGTCCTTCCCACTCTGCACATTAAAAATTTTCCTCAGTAAAATTATAGCAAAGAACCTCTCCCACCTTGACAGCTGCCTGGATCTAGCATCCATGTGTAAACCCACTAAGCTCTACTCCTGATCCTGCAGCTGGTGCTATCCCATATTTCAGCCCCAGACAGGAGATATGTGTTGCTGCTACTTCCCAGGAATAGAGCAGAATATTATTTTCTCCACCAGATCTCTCCCATTCCTGCTGCCTCCTTTGTCCATTCATTGAATCAAAGCCTGTTAACTCTTCCTTTTCCCGCTGGTGCAGCTGAGGTACGGAAAGAGACAGGTCTTGTTGTGATGTTGCCAACAACTCTCCTTCCTTCCCCAGCTGCTTGTTTGCCTGTGTTATGACATGGCCAGAAAGCCCAGAGGAGTAAGAGGGATGCTAGAGATCTTTTTCTCTTCCAGGAGCTGCACAGCTGACACTGTTTGCTCTTGGGTACCTAGGGACACAAATGACAACAGTTCTTCCCTGGGCTGTCTTCAAAAGGACAGTTTTCCCCATCTTGGATTGTGAAATAACTGTAGACACAGACCTTGCATCTGCCTTGGGGGTACCAGTCTATTGTCTTTGCCAAACCCCAGGAAGCTCAGGCTGACACTTCCAGATCAACAAAGGGCAAGACTTTGGGGCCAGGCCATCAAGAAGGAGTCAGCTTCAACCAAGACAGCAGCCAGCTGTGGGAACAGTGTGGAGCTGAAGCCAGAACTCAGATCAGGGGCTTAGTTCAGCACCGTCTCTTGTCAGCTAAGCGTAACTGCTGTAGCCAAGAAAGCATGTTTCAGTTCCCAGAAACAGTAGAGAAATCCAAGACAAACAAACAAAAAGCCAGGGAAGGAATTTTCACTACCAGCATGCATGANCCTCTCCTCTCCTCTCCTCTCCTCTCCTCTCTCTTATCCCTTTTGTTTTCCATTATCTTTTCAATTCAGGCCAGAGCTAAATGCCAAAGGAGTAAACGTCCTTCTTTTAATGATGCTGATTTAGGGATCATTGTATCATCTGAGTCCTCCTACAAGTCTGCTTCCCACACCATACCAGCACTGCTGTTTCAGAGCCCGCCGTCCTGTGAACTGCTAAATGGACATGCAGCAACCAGCAGTAGCTGCTTTCCTTTTTGGTTTTCTTTTTCTGTTGCTGTTGTTTCGTTTTGTTTGTTTTTTTTTTTTTTTAATTGTTTTATTCTCAGTAGCCAAAGCAGCTCTTGGCCTGTCACTCCCCCACGATTTTAAACTTGGGATGTAAACCAAATCAGAGCGGTACCTGCTCCGGAGCCGATCCGAGGCAGTGGAGAGGCTCCCGGAGGACTCTGGCCAGCCATCCAGCGAAGCCCAGGAGGCTGGGGGTGGTGTGGGGAAGGCCGGTGCTAACGAAAGCATTCTGGTTGGCAGTGAATGTATTTATTTTCCAGACTCTGCAAACCGATCTGTGTCTGCGCTCATCCATTCAGTGCATGCTCTCCTCAACAGCCGCTGCATCATGCTCTGTTCCTGTTTGCTGTTGACCGTGTGTCCACATTTAAGTGTGTGTTTTATGTCTGTGTCTCTGGCTAGGCCTCTTCCATCCCTTTTTTTTTTTTTCTGTTCTTCNAGCCTCAGCAAGTCCTAATCCTTCATCTATACACATATATGTTGTGTGTGCGTGAGTGTGTGCGTGTATGTGTTTCATCTGCAGTGTCTGAGGGTGTCTGTGGAGCATAGGCAGAGGGATGGTAGTACCACCTCCAAAGCAGCGGTCACTGATTGTCCAGTCCTGTCCTTCCCACTCTGCACATTAAAAATTTTCCTCAGTAAAATTATAGCAAAGAACCTCTCCCACCTTGACAGCTGCCTGGATCTAGCATCCATGTGTAAACCCACTAAGCTCTACTCCTGATCCTGCAGCTGGTGCTATCCCATATTTCAGCCCCAGACAGGAGATATGTGTTGCTGCTACTTCCCAGGAATAGAGCAGAATATTATTTTCTCCACCAGATCTCTCCCATTCCTGCTGCCTCCTTTGTCCATTCATTGAATCAAAGCCTGTTAACTCTTCCTTTTCCCGCTGGTGCAGCTGAGGTACGGAAAGAGACAGGTCTTGTTGTGATGTTGCCAACAACTCTCCTTCCTTCCCCAGCTGCTTGTTTGCCTGTGTTATGACATGGCCAGAAAGCCCAGAGGAGTAAGAGGGATGCTAGAGATCTTTTTCTCTTCCAGGAGCTGCACAGCTGACACTGTTTGCTCTTGGGTACCTAGGGACACAAATGACAACAGTTCTTCCCTGGGCTGTCTTCAAAAGGACAGTTTTCCCCATCTTGGATTGTGAAATAACTGTAGACACAGACCTTGCATCTGCCTTGGGGGTACCAGTCTATTGTCTTTGCCAAACCCCAGGAAGCTCAGGCTGACACTTCCAGATCAACAAAGGGCAAGACTTTGGGGCCAGGCCATCAAGAAGGAGTCAGCTTCAACCAAGACAGCAGCCAGCTGTGGGAACAGTGTGGAGCTGAAGCCAGAACTCAGATCAGGGGCTTAGTTCAGCACCGTCTCTTGTCAGCTAAGCGTAACTGCTGTAGCCAAGAAAGCATGTTTCAGTTCCCAGAAACAGTAGAGAAATCCAAGACAAACAAACAAAAAGCCAGGGAAGGAATTTTCACTACCAGCATGCATGACTTCAGGATAAGAACTGCCAACAATATTCTTGTGACACCCCAACACGAGGTGAAATTTCATTCGTGTGCAGTGACTTTTCAGAAATAGGCTGCGAGGAGAGATATGAGCCCTGCCAAGGGAACAGAAAGGCAATACCTGAGGAACAGGGTGCAGGGCTGCTGACTGAGACAAGTGTACTGTTGTGTGCAGTGATTTTTGGTGTTTACTGAGGCAAAACTCTGTGGGCCAGTAAAGGGACATTTTCCTTCACAGGAAAGGAACAGGGTGTCTCTATAGATTGTAGCAACCAACCCCTGGCAGGTTTTATTCCTTTGCCTTTTTCCTTGTCCTTGGCTTTTTCTTTTCCTTTCTCCTTTTGTCCTCTCCTCTCCTCTCCT